>JAMLFT010000460.1:0-42136 GCA_026544285.1 Pachyrhizus erosus
TAAAAATTATAAATTATTACTCATTTAAATCATAATAATCCTTATTATCTTTATTGTTTTTATTAAAATAATGTTTCAATAACATTTATTTTAATCTATATTAATAATTATGATTTCAATATAGGAATTTTTGTTGTTAAAATCATGTAAATAAATGTTTAAAAATCAAGTTAATATACAAAATTTTATAATTATAAAATTTTGTGCAACATTTTAACGTGTTATATTAAAAAAAATGTACATCATTGGATTATTAAAATTCATAAATTTTAATAATTATATAGTTATTAAGTAAAATTATAAAATTATGAAATATCAATTAGAACAAAAATAATTATTTAATATTAATAGTTTTATTGCTTATAATTGTTAATTTAATTTATTTGATTACAAAGACATGTGAACAGAAAATAAAATAATGACATATATATCATTTTATTAAAATTTTAAATGATAAATATTGGTAAAATAAATCTTTCCGATTGAGTTATTTTAATTTTAAATATAGTGAGTAATAATTATAAATTATTTATAAACATAAAATAAAATATATAAATTTAAAATTTAAATTTTTAACATTTAATTTTAAATATTATAATTCAAAATAGAATTAATGCATCTATTTTTTTCAGCATAATCTTTGATAGTATACTTTTGCAACCAATCAATAATGATTTATCCTACTGTTAAATGCTACCATTTTAGCACAATTAATAAGTACATATTAATTTTTAATGTAAAAACAATAATCTAACTGAAAATTTATCTTTTTATAGTTATGTACAAACGAAATAATCAATATTACTCTTATTTTGGATGAAAAAAATTGTCTATCATTTTATTTTTAACAATAATTTTATATAATATTATAAAATATTAAATAATTAAATCAAATAATAATATTAACAACAAATTGAATAAATCAAATAATAATATTAACAAAAAATTGAATAAATCAAATAATAATAATAATTAGATATTTATAGTGAAAATAAAAATCACGTTTGACTTTATTAATAATTTAATATAATTTGAAATTTTATCATTAAATATTATTATAAATACACGTAAATTTTGAACGAAAAAATATTATCTAACATTTATGAAATTAATTTATACAATCATAGTAAAATAATAGAATATTTTTATATGAAAATAATATGTATATTTTATATCTATTAATATACTTCAAGTATATTATGACTAATAAAAAATTTTGCATGCGCAATTTTTATAAAATTTTCATAATATTGATATACAGAGCATGAAAATTTTAATAATATATATAAAATATGATAAATTTTAATAATCTATAATTCTTCAATGTATTATAATATATTTTTAGTAGATCGTATATACTAATTCATGAATATAATTTTAATTTTATATTAAAGCAAGTATATAGAATTTAATTTTTATTTTTATTTTTATTAAATAAAATATGTAGAATCTATTGACTTAGTAATGATAAAAATTCATTGATTTTAATTATTATTTTTATATTTATAAATTATACATAAATGATAATTAAAATTATTCTATTATTTTAATTTGATTTTTAAATTTTGAGAATTTTTTAATATAGTAAAATTTACAAAAATGACTTTTATATTTTGAGGGTGAAAATTTTACACACATATATATTACATTAACTAATAAAGGTTGAAGTTTAAGTTTTGAAAAAAATATTTTTACAGCCTTAGAGCCAATATAGGATCTTACACAAGTGCTTAACTCTTTTTTGCTTTTGAGAATCTATGTTTAATAGAAAATCACTGATGGAGTAAAACTTAAAATAGGCATCCATACTTCTACGAGAATCAGTTCATAATCTTAACGTGGAGCAATCTTGTTAACTTTTTAAAATTTAAAATTATTTTTTTACACACTTTTTGAGTTGCATCAATTTTGTTAAAAAAAACTAAATTATTATTAAAATGCAACAATGTGTGATTATTGATAAACTCATTTAATAATTTTTTTAAAATGTTAGATTGAAAATATTAAATACTTATTTTTTTCAGATAAAATACTTAAGTTGAAAATAATAAAAATGAGTAATGTGAATAATTAGATTCACTTAAGAGAAATCTTAAATTAAAAATGACCTTAAAACTTATTGTGATATTAATGGATATAAAGATAAAATTCACTTTTTGTATATTAAAAAAAAAATATCCGTGTTATATATATAAAAGAGATTAAATTAGATTAATATAATTTTATCAACTATTATATCATTTAATAAAATATTATTAGATTATGTTTTTTTAAAATTTGTTGTTAGATTGAAAGTTTATATAAGATATATCATATATACAAAAATTATATTAATATAAAAATATTTAATATTTCATTCATATAAATCAAAATGAATATATTATATATTTTTTAAAGTGTACGAAATATGAATTATTTGATCAACTTATTATTGTTCAAGTTTTATAACTTTTGTCATAAACAACCAAAATAATATAAAGTTATAATTAAACAATTAGATAAACAAAATTCACATTTTACATAGAGTTACTGGTTGATATGACAATTGTAAGAGTTATATTAGTATAATTTGATTTCTTTACATATAACTATTACATCATCTAATAATTTTCACTTAGATAATATTTTTACAAAATTTACCGCTAGATTGAAAGTTCCTTTTACATAAATCATATTTACAAACTTTTATACTAATATAAAATTATTTGATATTTTATTCATATAAATTAAAATAAAACTTATATGCTTATCAAAATATACTAAAATATAAATTATTTGATTGTCTTTTTATTTTTGTTCAATTTTTATAAAATTTGACATAAACATTTAAGAAAATATAAAATTATAATTCAATAATTGGATTGACAAAAATCATATCTTATATAAAGTTGTTGAATGATATAATAATTGTAAGTTACATCAGTATAACTTAATTTCTTCTGTATATATATGTGTTAATCAATTATTATTTTTTTTTATTTGCTTGAAAATATTATATTGGTATATTTTTAAAAATATATATTATATTTATTTTAATTTATATGACGAGATATTAAATAATTTTAAATGAATATAATTTTTTTATATATATGATATATGTGAAAAGAATTTTTAATTTATGATGAGTTTTAAAAAATTAAATAATACATATATTAATTTTAAAAATTAAATAAATAAAAAATAAAACAAAACTCTAAGGATCCGTTTAATTGCCTACTCACTTTTTTAATTTTAAAAACAGTAAATAATTTTCCCCTGTGCGGCAATCTATATCTCATAAAAAATATATTAAATTTTAAATACTGTTTTCAAAATAAATAAATATTCTTATACTGTCTTCATGTATTTTGTAGTGCTAACTTAAAAGTGTAGATTATATGAAATAGTGTTGTATGTGATGAGACATGAACTATATTGGTTATGCAAAAATTTAATAATCTCAAGAACTAAAATTAGTTTTTGAAACACAGGCTAAATTTTTATTCTTCTCTCCCTGGTAGGTGTCTCTCGATCCATTTCTCCTTTCGCTGAAACCACAAAAAGGCTGCCACTGCATTGGTGAAAGTGTTACGTGCGTGTGCCATTTATTAGTAGAGGTTCTTAATTATTAATTGATGGCACCCTACCAATTTCTCCATGCGATGGTGATTTCATTGCTAACAAAATTCATTGTTCATGCGTTCTTTGGATGGATAAGCCATCGGACATACAGAGGGATAAGTTTATTGCTGCTAGTGCAAAGCAAATACGGCACACTTTCACTTTCGGTGTCAGAGTAACATACAAAGTTGGGAAGATCGAGTTTTAGAGAACTTCAAGTCTCTCCCAGCACTGACGTGTGCAATGCAATACCTTCGTCCTTGAGAGGATTCTATTGTGAGATCAAATTGAATATTGTTTTTATTACCATTTTTTACACTCTCCACTTCTCACTTGTATGTGTTTTACATTTAGATTTAAATATCATTCTGGTTTCGATAAATAGAGTTTTTTTTTTTTAATTTTTAATTTTAATTTTTATTATCAAGTAATACTATTAAATGATAAATTAAAAGGTCTGAAATTTATTTTTTCATGTTCATAGCTGTTGAGTTTGATACCAGGTTCATGAGCAACCCCTTCACCTGATAGAGAGGCAATCTCAAGGAGATCGTATGCTTATTAATTTAAAGTGGAAGTTGCGTTTCCAGGAGGCAATGGTTCATCACTTGACACCACTTAAAATTTATTGCTCTGGGTTAGATTTAATGGCAGTGTGCTAGAGAAAATTTTAGAAGGCGACCTTTTTGAGTTCATGGCTGCATGCATGGCTTACTCTTGATGATTTCAATAGTTTTATTTGACAGCATAATTAAGACAAAAAAATACATAATTATAATAATTAAGACAATTATGATTAATATATATTTTTGATTAAATCAACCAATTAAATTTTAAATATATTTTAATTTTATATAATATATAAATTAATTTATTAAATTTTATGAATTATTTGTTTATAATTAAAAGTGTTTGTAATTTGAATATTTAAAAAAAAAATTAGAAAATGTTTTACAAATAAAATGTCTTTTATTTTGTATTATTTTATGGACATAATCTGTAAAAGGATTGAAAAATCTAAATAAAAGTATTTATAAACAATGTTTATACATTTTAGTATTAGAAAAATTTGGAAAGGAAAAAATATTTTATAATTTGTTAACTACACAGAGTAAATTATTCTAAATTTTCATTTCAAAACTCGTGACCTCCATTGCTATTTATAAAATATAGAAGTATATTAGTCATGTAAATTTTATCTCCTCTCTTTATGAAAAAACCAAATTTAGGATCCACTCCCCTCCTTGGAACCAAATACATCTTACCAAAGCATATAAATTTCAAAAACTTCCTATTTCATAATTTTTTTATTGCCTAAATGGCATAAAATAGACTATAAATTGTTTCTAAAGGGACATCAAACTGATTTGAAATATATAAACATACTGAAAAAAAGATTTTTTAATTACGAACGTGATTACTGCTCGTTTTCATTGGTAGAAAAAGAAAAAATCATTCACACATCTTTTGTGCATAGCAAAATAGAATGGAAAAAAGGGGAGAAATTAAAAAATAAATAAAAAAAAGACTTGTTTGGTTTCTAGGATATTCGTGTTCTCGATAAGGTTGAGTCGGAGTCCGAAGTCCAAAGTCCAAACCATACAGGTCAGGCTGAAAGCACGTGCGAATTGTTTGGCGCCTTCAAATTGACGCCACGAATCTCTTTCCCTCTCGCGTTCTGCAAGAAGAAACCAAAACCAAAACCTAAACAATTGTTAGGCCGTGACGGATGTTGATTCCGAAGGAAAAGTTTCTCTAATGTCACCAACACATGCTAATACCAGTTCCGATATGCAATTGAGAATAGAAGAACGAGCACTTTCCGCAGCCGGTGCCGCCTTTGTGTCTGCCATAATCGTTAATCCCCTCGATGTCGCCAAGGTATCCAACAATTGTATTTGTTCGTAAAACACAAATCCCTAAGAATGAAATGTAATCATCACCCACTTCTCTCTCTGCTTGCTTTCAGACAAGACTGCAAGCACAGGCTGCGGGTGTTCCCTATCAAGGTGTTTGTCGAATGGCACCTTTTCAAACGAACACGGTAATGCTTCTTCTAACATTAACTGAATTTTCCTCTGTACAGTTTTTACATATTTTTTTTTTTTCCAGACGCTAGACGATATTAAATGTTCTGCAGTCTCTAGCTCCGAGCCACCACAGTCATGTCCTTCCGGGTGTAACCGCTACAGAGGGACATTAGATGTTCTTTACAAAGTTACACGTCAGGTAATTTTTTTTTTTAAATTACTTTGCAACCTTTTATTCGCCTCTAATCAACTGTTGCGAAGAAAAGGTAGTTAGCTATGCGAGTAGTTCTCTTGAGCGGATTCTTTTCTGACCGTAATCGATATGAACATGCATGTTGTGTAGGTGGTCTTGCCATTTATCTGACAGACAGCTCTACTGTCTCTTCTCTGCGTTGCAGTATTTTGATATCTCAAGACATATTTGAGGATGGTATTAGATGCCTATGTCTGTGTATGAAGGTAGTTATAGGTTTGATACATTGCTAACGAAATGAAAATTTAGGTGATAATTTTGCCTGTACATTGTTTAGGCATATAATCCTTTGACCTGGATATGTGAAAAAATCAGGTTGAGAAATTCTTTGTCTTGTTCAAAGCTGATTATAAATTATGTTTCTAGGCTTGCATGGTGAAGGGGGAATTTCTGCTGTATACCTCTGTTTAGATTCAACTGTAACTAATCACTTCCATTTGGATTTAAGGCTGAGATGTTGCAAGTCAGGCTATAAGGAACTCCAACCTTAAAACAGTTAATTGGTGAAATAGATTTATTAATCTTGCATCAAGTTTCTGATAATATTATGACAAAAATGTCTGTAAAGGGTTGCATGTCATGTTTCACAAATGTGGTATAAAGTGATTCTTCAAGCCTGCATTGAGTAGATGTTCTTTTGTACTTTTTTTTTTTTGGTACTCTAATAACTTACTACAAAAGGGTTCGCATGAGTGAATTTTGCAGGAAGGCTTCACGAGATTGTGGAGAGGCACAAGTGCTAGTTTAGCATTGGCTGTGCCAACTGTAAGCCCTCTTTCCTGTTTGGGTCTCCTTATCTCACGAGTTTATCTCATATACTTATGATCTTGTGTTTATCTGCTTTCAAATAGGTTGGAATCTACATGCCTTGTTATGATATTTTACGCAATATGATGGAGGAATTTACAACTCATAATGCTCCAAATTTCACCCCTTATGTTCCATTAGTTGCAGGATCAGTTGCACGCTCATTGGCTTGCATTTCTTGTTATCCTGTAGAACTTGCAAGGACTCGCATGCAGGTAATAAATTTTAGGAAAAAATTTGTTTTTAGTGGTCAAATGTGGTCAAGGTTCCAGTACTTTTATATTAATGAATTTGATCCTTAAATTTTAAAAAACATTTAGATTTAGTCCTTTCTAACTTTTAAAATGTGATGAGTTCTTAAAGAAGAGAAATTAAATTCACATTTTTTTTAATGTTTGAGGACCAAGTTCATCAATGTGACAACATCGGAACCTTGACCACATTTAATTGAAAATATAGCAACCAAAGACACATATTTTCCTAAATTTTAAATTTAAATGCTAAAGTTGGGGGTAGGTTGAATTTCTCTTCTTATGTGCTTTCTATCATTCTTTAGGCGTTTAGAGCAACCCAAAGTGGCAAGCCTCCAGGAGTGTGGAAGACATTGCTTGGGGTCATTCACCCTGTCAAGGGCACAAATATTTTTCAGAGTTGTAAGTGTACTCTGGACATTTCTTTTGATGTATCTTTCTCTTTTTAACACACTTCTTTTTGTGTTCTTTTGGTTGTCTCTATTTGTAATTACTCTTATTACATTTTTTGAACAGTACATAGGTACCGTTTCTGGTGGACTGGCCTTGGAGCACAAATATCTCGTGATGTTCCATTCTCTGCAATTTGCTGGTCAACTCTTGAACCAGTGAGATTTTGTTACATTTAATTAACAAAATGAAAACAGTTGATTTTTATATTGTGTGGGGTATTATGTGTTGACTTTGGAGCTGCTTCGCAGATTAGGAAAAATATTCTTGGCCTAGCGGGTGATGGAGCAAGTGCAGCCACGGTCCTTGGAGCAAATTTTTCAGCTGGTTTTGTTGCAGGAACTTTAGCATCTGCTGCCACATGTCCACTGGATGTGGCAAAAACTCGACGACAAATAGAGGTTGTTTCTCAAAGCCATAATTTTAGTATTATAATAATTTTCTACTCACTTAATCACCCTGTTCCTGGCAAGAAAAGGCAGAAATTTGGACCTTGCATCATGAGGAAAAGTAATAAACCTAGGTTTTTGTATAAGTGAAATTTATCATTTAAAAAAACACCATGCTAGCTGCTGACTAAGATCAATTTTCTTTAAAACCAGTGAGCTAAGCCTCAGAAAACTATCGGAATACTACACCGTAGTAAGTTTGATTCATAATGCAGATTAACTTGAAGAATTGCATAACTGGTTATTGATAATGGTTTTCCAGCAAGTTTAATCTTTAAAGAATGATGAGTAAGCAATGTTTTTTACAGGGATATTTTCTCGATGTTTTGGTGTCATTCTCCGCCATGAATCATCTTTTTAAATTTCAATGTGAAACCTTGTTGCATTCAATCAATTTGTGCCTACGAAAAATACATGGTCTGATGACTTCACTTTTTCTCTAAAGTATGTTACCATTTGCATTCTCCCAGAAAGATCCTGAAAGAGCATTAAAGATGACAACAAGAACGACATTACTTGAGATTTGGAGGTATGCGCATCTTCCTAAATTGCAGTTGTATGATCAACATTACTTGAGAGGTACATTTAAGACATAGGCTTTAGACTTATGCTCATGGGGCTCCGACATTTTCTTGGGACAGGGATGGAGGATTAAGAGGGCTATTTACAGGTGTTGGTCCCCGTGTAGGTCGCGCTGGTCCATCCGTTGGGATAGTTGTCTCCTTTTATGAAGTTGTCAAATATGTCTTACAGCGTAGACATCCTACTTCATAGAATATACTAGCATCGTTTTGCTGGAGGCTTCTAGTTCCATTTGTAAAGACAACAATCTATCGTGCCCAAAAGAATCATGCTCCTGACATTTGAACAAGTCAACAGAACACTCAGCAGTCGGCACCTACTAATAAGTAACAATCCAATAATTGTGTATATTTTTCATCATTACGTTTGCAACATTACTAGGAAAAGTTAATTAGTGCCTTAGTACGAATTAGACTGTCGAATCTTATCAGCAGGGTGATTAGCTTGCGCAGAGAAAATAGGTTTTGTTTTGTTTGAATACGAGTTCACACAACTGTATTTTATGAACTATCAAAACACCAAATTCATTACTTCTTGAATATTATTTGTAAGAATTAATTATCTAATTTATTGAGATTAAAAAAATTGATTAATTTAATTGATAACAATAAATGTGTCTTAGATTTATATTTTTTTCAAAATTATTCTTGTCATTAATATTCTCTTTTTCCTCTAATTATTTGTTAGTAAAATTAATTAAAAATATTTTAGTTTAAAAATAATTAATGTAAAAAATTTTATGGTTTGGATTTCATAAAAATGAATAAATGTTATTTTTAATTTAAATCTTATAAATAAGAAGATAGAACAATATGTTTAGGTTAATATCTGGTTGAGTATTATGGAAAATTCATGTGTGTAGGCATAACTATTTTTATTGATGACTAAACTAGGATACTTTATATTAAAGGTTTATATTGCATGAATTTTATAAATTATGAAGATCATCAATAATTTCTAAAAAAATTAAATAAATAATATATAAATATAAATAATAATGTAATTTAATACTATTTTTAGATTTTTTATTTTATTTCAAAACAATTGATGTTTTAAAGTTTATTTGATGTTTTTTAGTACTTTTTTTAATATCTCACTAAATAACTCTTAGTGATAAAGAATCATGGTATTAAATAAAAATATTTTGGTTTAAATATAATAATTTATTTTTATTAAGTATTTCTTAATTTGTATGCATTAATCTTTGGTATCAATAACCTATAGATCTTGATTGACCCAAGTTGATTTAAACATTTTTTAATTGGGTTTTTGTGTTTAGGTTAAATTTTACCCAATTCATTCAAATTTGTTCATGTATAAATTAAGTCACAAATTTTAATTTTTAAATTTATTGACTATTGAGTCATGTTATTTAAATTATTATTAATATTATTACTTATAAATAGGTATATATATTTAAATTAAAGAAATAGTGATAACATTAATCGTAATAATCCGTTGTCACTACATGTCGACTAAGTAATTGATATAACAAAAAAAAAATCATTTAAAACTCTTCCCTTTAATTTAGTTATGAAAATATTTGTGAACTTTTTGCATTTAAAAAACAATGACCAACAACTCGCAACTTCAAGATAATGCATTCATGCATTTTGAAATCAACAAAATAAAACATATGTTATGGGTACCACAACATATTATCACAAGATGCACCATCTGAGTAACTCAATATGCAATGTTGTATATATATACACATATAAGGAGATATCAAATGATTTTTACTTTTCATCTTCACAATTTATTTTTTGAGATCTAATGGTTGTAAAGAATAACTAATCTTAACCATTAGATTTTAAGAAAAAGAATGGTGAAAATGAAAAGTAGCTCTCTTAAAATTACTTCAAGAGTTATTTGATCTTTCATCTCTTTTTCTCTATATATACAAACTTTGAAATCAAATGATAGAAACATTCAACTCACATAAAAGAACATCAATTGTACATTAGTAATTCCATAATTAAGTATCACCATCATTAATAAAAAAAAATAAAGTACCACCTTGTAATGACATCAACAATTATCATACAATGTAATGCAAACTTGACTTCATGAATATTTTCTATTTTGAATTATCATCTTAGGTCCATTCTATAACATAAAATACATATTCATCCATCCTATGAGTCTTGTGACTAATCTTGTATGAAACAAGTGGTTTTATAGAAAATATATGAACATGGATAGTGATTTACTGTAATGCAAGATTTCTAGAAAATCTTAGTCTATTATAACATCCTAAAAATTTGATATTAGAAAATAACAAATAGTAATAATAATTGTATATAGTACAATAACTAAATAAATAAAGAATTAGATCACTAAGCATGAAATAATTAACTAAAAATTAGTAAAACATAATAAATTAAAAAATTAAACTAAGAAAAGAATGATTAGAACATGATTATGTTTTTTATCAACTCAAGTCAGATCAATTAATTCTAGTAAATAAAAAAGAGTTGAACAACCAATTCATTAATGATAATTTTGTTATTAGCAAAGTTGTTTGATCCATGATATTTTGAGACTCTAATGTAGAAAAACCTATTATGGTGCATATTACTTCTTTTTCATAGATCTCTATCTTTTTTTTAGTGTACTATTTATGCAATTATCATTGTGATGGTAGTGTGTTAATTATGCAGTTACTATTGTGATAAAATTAATATGAACAATGTGAAAAAATAATAATGGATCAAGCTAGCTATAATTAGAATGGAGGAGTGTTTTGTATTTTTCACAATGATGAAGCTATAATGAAAATCGACATGACAAATGTAGATGGAGAATAATGTACAAAAGGTTAAATTAGGCAATGTGTAAAATAATTTTAAATATAAAAATTAATATAAAATGTTTCAAATAGTTAATATGAACTGTTTAATATTTTATTAATAAATTTACCATAAATTACATGTTTATGTGGTTCACCTTAGCTATCATCTTAAATAAATACTCTCTCCTCACTTTTAATTCTCAATGTAATATTAATTATTATTTTTTCATTTATAACCTTAATGATAATAATGATGTATAATAAAAATTATAAACTAATTAATGATAATAAGATTTTTTTTGTAAAATTCTTAATCTCTTATTTATTTATCAGGTTTTTTTTAGTTTGTATTAAAAAAATCTAAGACGACACTTATTAGGAAACGAAAGGAGTAATTAATATGTATTAAAATATGATGCTTAAATATTAAGTAAAATTAAAACTTTTAACCATACAAAGCTATTGAGTGATATAAAAAGTTTAGTCTTACAACCATGTAATTGTATCTATTCGTTCTATACACGAGAGAAATTTTAAAATGTTATTGACATCAATGGGCAAAATAAGCATGCAAGTTATAGAATTGGCATAGGAAAGGATATATTTATTTTAGTGTGTTTGAATGAGTACGTGTAAAACTGATGTTTAATAAAACTGATTTTGTAAAATTAATATTCATTAAAAAAATTTAAAGTAAAATTATTTATGTTTGGATATTTTTATTTTAAAATTAAATTAGTAGTAGAATTTAATATAAAATTTTAAATTTTATATAAAAGTTACTCAAAATTATTTTAATTTAAAATAAGTGCGTATTTGAATTGACATCGATAACAAATCAGCGATTGTTTTTTCTCTTTCTGCCAGGAATTTGTTTTAAAACAAATCCATGCATTTTGGTAAATAGTTGGTAAAAAAAATACCCAATTGATCAATCACTCTTAGAACATGTGTGTTGGAATTTTTACCTAAAACCAATTAAAATATGCAATGTATGGTTTAATGTCCGGATTCACATTTATGAACAAATTCATGTCAAAATTATGAAATAGCTAGGTGAAAATGGATAAAAAATAAAAAGTATTTGATTGAAAAAAATAAAAATAAAATAGAATAATGAGTAAAAATAAATAAAAAATAACAGTATAACACAGTAAATTTTACAAATTCTAAAATTAATTTAAACCTAAACGTTTACTACCAAACAATCAAGCAGTTTTTATCTCTCCTCCTCCTTCCAATTTTTTCTCTCCAAATAAAACATAAAATTTACAAGCGCCAGCCATCTCTGATACCAAACGTAGCTTTAGGTTTGACATGGATCCATTGTTTTACATTGAACCAAAGATGCACTAATTTGGCATTGCAAATGATTTTAGATGATCTAACATAAATTCAAAACAGATCAATTTTACCTGATACTATGCAATTAATAAGAATAATGAATTACATTGTGGTGTAATAACAATGATAGTAATAGTGGAGCAGAATACACTATTTCCTCCACTGGTAATCATCCAAGATTAACAAATGATTAAAAATGACTTCATTATAATTTGCTTGTCCACGCAATAAATTCAACCTCAGCCCCTACTATGTTCAATTTCTTTGATAAAGCAGTACAGATAATTCAGAACTGATGGGAAGATGCATCAAAAGGGTGAATGAGGTACGTCAGCACCAGCGCCACAAGCATCAGGACGTATGCAATTCCTTGGTCTATTGAAGTACCTGAAGAATGAATACCCAACACAAATAAAAACATTAATTAAAAAAAAAATGAAACAAAACAACACATTCAGCTACTGTCACTTCATGCAGTTTTATCCACTAACAGAAAACTACATTGGAAAACAAGTGTTACTGTGTTGTTGCCATAATGACAATTGACAATTATGGTGAAAAACTAATGTTAAATAATTCTGGGACCATCTTGGGATCTAGATCTCCTCAACTAAATAGATTCCAAGTTCCAATATCTCAAACTACAATTTCTTAGAGACATACAAAATTCAAATTTGAATGCAGCATTACGTTGTTGATTCTTTCACAAGATGGAGGAGAAAAGACTCGAATAATTTGTGAATCTAAGACTAGGAGAATTACCATCACTGGAAGGAGAAGGAGCAGGTGCAAGGGAAAGGGACTGTGCTTCAAGAACAGCCGGTGAAAAAATGGCAAAGACAAGAGTATAGATCGCCAATACATCAGAAGCTGCTTTGAGAAATGCCATTTTTACTTCACACTCTCACTTGGGTGCCTTCCTATAACCGAAGCAGACTTGAAAATTATAATGAGAAGAAACAAAGACAAGCAGACTAAAAACAGGTCAATATGTGTTTGTGTGTGTTTAGAACACACTAAAATGGAACCACTTTTATATGGAAGAAAGTCAGTTAGACACTGAGGAGTGGCAGTGTGATGGGAACCGGTAAATATGAAATATCATGGCATCATTTTAGGGATTCCAGTGTCTCTCTTCCTTCTCTTTCGTTGTAATGGGACCACCTACTGTTATTGGCACATCTTTTCTTGTGTTAATTTGAATTGGAGCTAACAAGGCCATGTGGTAGTTGTTTATTCTGTTTATTTTATTTTATTTTATTTTGCTTCTGTGTGTGTATGTGCATCAGTTAATTAATCTTCTATCCCTATGCTTTGCCAAACAAAATTAGAATAGAGTTTTTCATTCAATGGATTCTTTGGCGTAGACATTTTGTTTTTATTCTCCTAACAACGTTTTCCACAACTTTGACCAGAACAAGATAAAAGGAGCGGCAAAGAATACTATTTTAGTGCGCCAATAAAATAAGCTTATTTGTGGATCACTTGCAGGTGAATAATGGCTAACTCTGAAGCTAGAATTAGTTAGAAGATTTGGATTACTGTAAGGCTTAACTTGCCATTTTCAAA
The DNA here is from genome assembly GCA_026544285.1 of Pachyrhizus erosus. Classification (NCBI taxonomy): domain Eukaryota; kingdom Viridiplantae; phylum Streptophyta; class Magnoliopsida; order Fabales; family Fabaceae; genus Pachyrhizus; species Pachyrhizus erosus. Next base: position 14,130 of record JAMLFT010000460.1, read on the forward strand.
TTATAGTTCATAATCGTAATTTTAATTATAATTTTGGTGAGATTAGAATTGATTTAAAATTACAATTCTTATGTTTGGGTTGTATAAAAAAAATTAAATTCCAACTCCATTTTGATATCTCAACTTTGGGATAGTCATGGATAGGGTTATATCTAGTTTGAATAAAACAAACTGAGTTGATTTTTTATGCATGCGTTGATAAACTCAAAAACTTATAACAAATCCCTAAAGATTCAAATGGTCTTATTTCTTATGGATTAATTGTGGTCGAAATAACTTGGAATCAAAAGCTCCCTCAGGTTCTATCTTTACGATGGCTTAAATTTTCAAGTGTTGACCACAAGATCTTGTATTGCTTGCATGATCTTTCATAAGCTGTTAACCGAAGTGTGCAAGGCTGGGGCTTGAGCAAATATGGACATTATGTTTGAACAAAGAACCTGGTAAGAGGGCAACCCAATCCCATGTCTAAAGGTGAACAGAATATGCGTATAAACATGGAAAGAGAACATCCCATGTGATTTTGAATTATGTTATGACCTCACACCACCGAACGGCACATTCAATATTCTTCTAATAAATTAGTGCTAATAACGGTGCTTTTTTCTTTTTTTCTCCTCTTCCTATCCCAACATTTCTCCCCTACAGATCTCTAGTCAGCCCACACGGGAGATAGAAATAGGAGTTTTAATACAGATCCATTATGAAAATTAATATTTTTTTTTATCCAAATAGAAGCTTATAAGAGCACTTCCAACAAAGGAGCTTGGGTCGTGTGAACTTTATTAATCACCGTCATCAATTCCTAATAAACAAAGAAAAGTTAAAATAATTTTACTTCTTTAAAGGTCAAGTCACCATACTTTTTTGAAAACAAGAAAAAAAATTCCCAAACAAAATTATTAGGTTTTATGTTTGCCAAGAACTAGCAGACATCTTTACGATGATCACGTCAGCTGTCACAACAAATGCAATTTTAGTTTTCTTTTATTTAAAAGGATTTAGACTCAATCAAAATAATAGAACGCCTTCTTTTTTCTTTAGTTGGTAAACTGGTTCTTGGTTACACTACATTTGATCGTTACCAAATGAAGTTTTTCTTGTCTACGTTTTTTTTTTCCAAGTAGTCCCTTTCTCTAAATTATTAGACAAACGCCACTGGTCACTGTGTCGATAATTGAGGAATCCAAAGCAATTTAAAGGGACCGTATAAGAGGTGAATCTCTGCGACACGTGAATCGTGTAAATCTATGCCCACATCAATTTAAATATTTAAAGATTTCATGCTAAAGCAACAGCAAGATCCCCCCTAACAAACAAGTCAGATCCAGATAATAAAACTAGGTTCCCTAATTCTCTACATTTCAATGATCGACCAACCATATACATTGCTAAAAAACGAATCAATACAGAGAGATTCTGTACTCAATCTCCCTCGGGCACAAACAAATATAAGCCAAAATAATCACACCACAAACTATCCCATACCCCAGAAAACTTGATTAGAAACCTTGATTTCACACAAATCCTTTCCTTTTATACGCTTCCCTTGTGGTACCTGCAATGATTTGGTTCAAAAGATTCCCAGACAAAAAATTATGGATTAAACTCCTGATTTTACAGTGTAAAGGGTTAAAGGCTTTACATTATCACTGAACCATGTGGTTCTACCTATTTTAAGAAATTATCGTAAAATTTGACTTCAAGAGAAAAATATTAGTTACTACAATGATGTGACACTTTCTTGTGCACTGACAGCATAAGGTTTCATCGTCAGTGAATCAAACATTCGAATTTAAATTAAATAAATTTAAAAATAATTTATTGTAATATAATTCCAATTTTCTAATTCAGATTACCAAGTATATGAATATAGAAACTATTAAATTAAACCACTAGAACATGCATTTTTCAACCTATGCGTGGTAAAAGATCTCATAAAGTACATCAAATGCACAAATATTTATATAATTTAAAAATTAATTGATACTTTACCGCACAATTTTCTTTTAACATAAAATATATTGCTTTAAGATATGAGCAAATACCTGTAATTAGATTGCATGCTAAAATTGTATAAAATTTAATATACACACATAATCACCATGACAGAGTTTGATGCTCCAAAACCCACGACAGATGGGGGAAGAAAAGGAGACGGGGCAAGGCAGATTAGATAAAATAGCACGGAAAAGAAAGTTTTATTTTCTTTGGGAAACGGACCCATTATACTCAGAATCAAACATTAATTTCACACTACTTATAAACAAAACACTAATTTCACACTACTGATAAAAAAAACACTAATTTCACACTTCACAAGGTAAAGACATTGCAAGAAGGAAAGGCAAACCAAAACATTGCTCCTGGTTGATTGAACCTAAATGGTGTACATGTGATGTAAGGCAAATATCATGTTCATTGCATAAGTATTTAATTTTTAAGATGAAATTTTAATATATATAAAAAAAAATTATGAAAGTGAAGATTTACAGGAAAAAAGAAATTTTAATGCAAAAAGAAAATTTTGAAGAAATTATTAGTTTGACAATTTTGAAAAATATAAACATTAAGTGCTAAATAATAGTGAAAGAAACATGTCATGAGAACTCAAATTTATAATAATGTAAATTTTATTTATCTCGCTAGAGAAAGAAAGTAAAACCAAATCCAGAAAATTAAAGCCTAAATTATGGCCTAATCATAACTTACTTGGTATTTTCAAGCTACTGATTTTGGATCCAATGATCCTGTAGCATTTCCTTCTCCTGTTAGCATGTTGTTTGGATCCTAAATAAAAATAAGAGGGCAAATAATTAGCAGTACGCATGATGTGCTTAATATGGTAAGCGGGGTCGTAGAGAATCTACCTCCATTCCCCATTTGATATAATCTGGGGACTCACAGGCCTTATATTCATCAACCAAACTCTCAATTATATCCCTTGATTCATCAAATTCTGAGAGGTCATTATCCTGCTTATTTTTTATTGATGTCATCACATGAAATGACAAGTATTACGTGAAGATGCTACAGGCCAAAGAAGTATATAACAGAAGCAGATTGATATCAAATTATCCATATGAAATTCTCACACTTACAGCAAACATTGGGAACTTTCTGTAGGCGTCTATAAAGGCTTGTTTCTTTCTCAACTTCTCATACTGGCTCAAAGTTTTACTGAAAAGGTGACGGATGCTAGTATGGCTTGCCAACATAAGGCCACTGACCTACCAAATGCAGCACCTATAGGTTATTTCATAACTCAATTTCTTGATTTTTAACCTCAGAATAAAAACCATTTTAAAATATGTATGAAGGTCTATCTCCAATATAATCAGATTAAAAAGCAGAAAAGTAAGAGCATCAAAAGAAAAACTGAAAGAAAAAGGATATGACAATCCCACCCTGTGTGCAGTTTGAACATATGGAGACTTCCTGGATAGAGCAACCTACCAGAAGTGCAGAAAAAAAGAAAGATCAGATTGTGTCATAAAACTAAATATAAAGCAGACAAATTACCCAGCCACCACTTTAATATGCTTTGCCACAGAACACAGACCTGAATACTTGCAGGACCCCACTCAATAAAGTTAACTAGCTTCCTTTCACGTATCCTCTGCAAACTTTCATGAACCTAAATCCATAGATATAAAATCATGACATAGTATAACAGAGCTGTTAAAATCTTTACATACTAGAAACATGATACTTCACTATAACAAGTCAATCTGGGCAAGCTGCAACATGATAAAAACTTTATAAAAATACAAATAGCAGTACAAAACTAGAACAGCTCTGTGAATATCAGAGGAAGGTTAATCTAGTTTTTGTTAAAAAAAATACTTATTTTAATTTTTCAAGGTTTTTTGACTGAAGTATAGAATTGCTTAAGATTTTATGTGAGAGCCTGATAGACTACCAATTAATAAAAGTAAATAAAAAATAATATTTAACACTGAAATCACACAATACAGCTATACACTTGCTGTCCCAGAAACAAAAAGTCACAAATACATCAATAAACTTGCTATATCAGAGACAGAAGTCCCCTACAGAGAGTATTCTCAGTCCACAAACTGAAAATAACTTCACACACCTGATTATGCAACCTACTATCAAATTGCACTCCTGATACATAACTACCAGCAGTTATTTTCTACACATAACTGTCATCCTGCAGTTTCCAATACAAAACTAACTAACTAGTAGAAGTTATTTTCTACACAACTGTCATCTTGGAGTTTCTAATACAAAACTGATTTCTAAAGCAGTTATATTCTCCACATAACTGTCATCTTGGAATTTCTAATACAAAACTGATTTCTAAAGCAATTATTTTCTACACATACTGCCATAACTGTCCCTGACCTTCAGCTCCTATCATCTGCTGAACAATCAGTCTTGTCCCCAAGGCTAAAAGTTTGAAACTGGTTCTTCCACATTATCTTCATCCACCTCAATAGCAATTCCTTCTGCATCTTAATTTAGGGCTTCATGCCTTTTCATTATCTCCCAAAATTACCAATCTTTTGTTTCTCTGAACATTTTCTCCACGTCTAAAGCATAAACCCTTGTTTTTGCTTTCCATCAATTCTGAACTTCTAAATAAGATTCTTCCCTAGTGATCCACCCAATATGATCATCTCCATTGAAAGATAGCAGTTCCACCTTCTTAACTGCCATACAGTACTCATCTATGCTTTGAATGGTTGAATCTGATCCTTTCCCCTCTTATCTGTCTGATGAGCTTACTTTCTCCTCTTCTGCACAGTTGCCCATTAGTTTTCTCATCTCCAACAAAATCTTCTCAAAATTTGCCAGTTTCTCACCCAAACTAACCCCTACCCAAGCCTCAATTCTGGCCTCCAGTCCTTCCAATTCATCAAGCCTCTCTGTCACATGCCTCGTGATCTCTCTCTCCACTGGTCACAAGAATTCCCTCCTTTTGATTGGGAAAGTTGAACCAAAAAGAACACCAATTGATAAAAGTAATAATAATATTGAACGCTGAAATCACACACAATACAGCAGTCCACTTGTCCTGCAAAAAGTCTCATATTACAAAGTCAGCAATACACTTGCTGTACCAGACACAAAGGTCTTCCACAGAGAGTATTCTCTGTCGACAAATTGAAAATAACTTCACACACCTAGGACATGTTTCCTATACAAATCTTTGAAAACAAAAAAACAGATTGAAAACAAGTTGATAGTTTTGTAATTAAAAGGTGAAAACAGAAAATGAAAACAAAAGCAAACAGGCCACTAATTACACAACCTACTATAAAATATATACTCATAATACATAACTGCCACTAGTTACTTTCTACAAATAACTGTCATCTTAGAGTTTCTAATACATAATTGATTTCTAAAGCAGTTATTTTCTACACAAAACATAACTATCCATGACAATCAGTTCCTATCACAGCAGCAACAACAAACAAGCCTTATCTCAATAGGTGAGGCCGGCTACATGAATCACATGACGCCATTAGAAACACTTAAAAACCAAAGTTAGAGAAATATTATTGAGTTTGAGATCTTCCTTGATGATATCTTCTAACATCCTTTTTGATCTCCCTCTTTTCCTTTTTCCCAGACTAAAAAACATGCAATCTACTCTTCTAACTAGCACCTCTTATGGCCTTCTTTATACATGTCCAAACCACCTTAACCAATATGTCTGTCATCTTTTTCTTAGTGGGTGTTACACCAATCTTCTTCCTTATAACTACATTTCGTATTCTATCTTTATTTGTATGACCACACATCCATCTTAACATTCTCATTTTCATTACTCTCACTTTTCTCTCATGTTGTCCTGTCAAAACACATCATTCACTACCATATAATATAGCTAGACGTATAGTTGTAAGATAAAACTTGTCTTTGAGTTTGGTAGGTACTTTGCAATTAAAATAACCCCTGATGTCTTTAAAAAACTGAAGAAATAAAAGATATCGATAGTTAAGGCACGATGTGCCTGTTTCCAACTAGTATATACAAACAAAACTGTGTCTTCATAATAATGCTTTTGCCGAATTTTATTAAGAAAGCATATCCTGAAAATAAAATAAAAAACATATATTTCACAGCAGGGCTAAACAAACATTTAGCAAATGGCTGGCAAGATGTTTTTTCTTTGTAACTTAGTTTCAATTTACAAACAGAAAATTTCAGAAGTATCAATAGTACTGTGTAAATATTCTAATTACCTGAGTTGGATCAACCTCTCCTTGGATGATATTCAGAATTGATATATATTTTGCTTGGCTAGCATCTTTGGTCCGAGCATAAGAAGAGACCATAATATTCTTTGCCTGCCAGGAATATACATGTTAGTAAAGCACTTAGGCCATTCAATTTGAAGCTTAACTGTTTAGGCAGTCATTCTACCTGCAGAAGTCTTCTCATAACATCAAGTACAGTAGTCTTACGAATTACATTAGCCTGCAAGAAATATCGTCAAAATTTTCAATGTTTCTCTGGAAGTGTTATAGGAACAATCACATTTTTGAACAACATGTGCATATACCAATCAGATTACAGAAATGTAAACCAGGGGTAGGGGGGAGACAGAGAGAGATGAATTCATAATTTCTCTGCTGATCCCTTCCAGTTCAACAATTTACCAACAGAAATCTTCACAAGTGAAGACACAAATTAATGCACAAGTTTTCATGCTCCAAAATCATTCTTTTGGCAAAAAAATGACACAGTGATCTCACCTGACGTTCCACTGTCAAAGGTGTATATCCTGTCATTAGAAAATGGCATCTTGGTGTTGGAATCAAAGAGGCAAGAAGACCAACCAAATCATTATTCATGTATCCTGGATAACGAAGAGTTGTTGTGCTGGCAGACATAACAGTAGAAACTAAGGAATTTGTTTGAGCAAATGTTGGGTTTGATAAATGAAGCCGTTCCACAGCAATTCTATTTAGTGCAGTATTGTCAAGAACTACAACACAATCTGCATTAAGTGTCAGTCTCTTGAGTGTCAAAAGTGAATTGTATGGTTGGACCACCACATCACTTGTCTCCATTTGGTTAGGAAACACACTGTATGTCTGAACCAGTTTTTTGCTGTAGCGGTCATTTAGAGTCTCCAACAAGTATGAGCCCATACCTTCATAAAAGTAAGGAAGTGTACTTCATACACAAGAGAAATTTAAAAAATAATGACAATAAAACTACACCGGTGATAAATAATTGAGAGATTTCCAAAATTTTTCATCTTCTGCAAAGCAATTTCTAAGGCAAATAGGAATTCCAACCATTGTCTTATAAGCAATTTTAATCCGAGATAAGCTAAAAGGTGCAATCCTGTTCAATTTCCGATCTTAGGGTACAATTATTTTAATGTTTGGTTGAAATTAAGAGTATGAATCAGGTGCAAATTTAGTCAATCATTTCAGCAACCTTTAGTTTTTCAGATGCACCAATTAAACAAATGCTCAATTAGGAAGAGAGAAAATTGATGAAACTTATAGGATGTTTTCAGGCATAGATGAGATGAAAAGACACCTGAGCCTGTTCCTCCTGCAATTGAATGACATAAAACAAAACCCTCAAGACTGTCACTGCCATCAGCTTCTCTGTCAATCATGTCCATTATTTCTTCTTCAACATGTTGTCCCTGGCCAGATATTAACAACCATATTAATTAAACAATAGCTTTACTACTCATAGGATATTGCCCATCAGGATCTTCCTGTGTGTTTCAAAAAAGTTGATACTGATTCCTAAGTAGTGACTTGTCAGGATTATCATTCATAAAGTCATTTTAACAGCATAAATCAGGTTCTGCATAGAACTGGTTAAGTATTAGAAGGTTGCCAATGTCAGGTCAAACCATCTGAGGCATCTCTAGTTCTAGAAAACAAACAAATGTCATGCATGTATAGATGTTTGGCTTGTGACTTTACATGATTTGTGAAGAAATATTCTTAAACAACTATCTAGTGTCAGTTCATACTTGAATAAATACCAGAGCCATTTATAGACATCAATTACAACTGCAACTGCATGTTGCCCAACATTGCAGGATCGTCATTAGTATCATAAATGGGGAAAAAAAGTCATCCCTAGTCTTGTGCTGTCTACAATGACCACCACATCAACTCACAATCATCTGAAGTATCCATAAACACACCCACACACATTCAAAATTTCTCTTTATGTAAGAATAAACACCAAACAAATGTGGCATCAATGGCACTGCACAAAAGTACCATGTGGTGACATGGCATGAGCACGAGTTAGTGCTTGTTTGGTTTGAAGTTGGCCATAATTGAATTTTAACCATTAAATGTGATTGAAATGTATGCCTAAATTAATCCTTATCACATATTTACATTGGAACGCATGTTTTCTCACTGGAATGTGCAGGAATTGATTTTGTAACTTAAAAATAAACAGGGACTCAGATGACCATGACACAAGTTTATAATAATTTATTGGCAAGTATTGAGAAGGTTCGTGGAAGTAAGAAAGATACACAATCCATCAATGGTATGCAAATCTTAAATACAAAGTGCTCTGCTAAGTAGTAACAAACCTGATCGTATCCACTGGCCCAATTGTTTCCTGCACCACCTCCGTGATCTGAGACAAAGATGTTCTCATGATTGTAGAGATTTCTGTAGTCACTATTTTGAATTCCATTAATCACTCTTGGCTCCAAGTCAATCAGGAGAGCCCGTGGTATATAATGCTGATCATCAGCTTGGTAGAAGAACACGTCTTTCCGATCACCCCCCTGCAGCATTTTGGCAAAAATAAGCAAATGCAGAACTAATCGCCACAAATCACAAGATGGGTAATGATGCACACTTATTGCTTGTAATTATTCATGACCCACTTGTCAAAATTCTTAGTTAAATCAGTGGTGAGTGGAGACTGCAAGAAATCAAGGGGAATAATTCCCAGTTCCCCGTTTATAAAATAACGCAAGAGACTTAGATGGTATCTGGGTAACAGGAAAAAGGGCACTACTACAGAGTCGAGAATTGGCAAAAGCACTACAGAGTGGAGAAGTAAGATAAATGCAGAGGTGGGGAAATTGAATAAATATCAAAAGCCCAAGTAAGAATTAATTAACATTAGTGAAAGACCTGAGTGGCGAAGTCTTCGAGGATGCCTTCTTTGCTGATGCCGTGTTCGAGGCATAGCTGCTTCCAGAACTCCATGCCGATCTGATTCCCACATTGGCCAACCTGAAGGGTGATGATTTCCCTCGGCATTTTTGCAGTTGCAGCGATAGCTAGGGTTTGGTGGCGGGGAAGACCCTTTTTCAAAAACAAAATTATGATTGATGTCTTCCTTCCTTCCTTCCTTCCTTCGCCTTTGCTTTTCTTTTCTCTCTATTCTCAATTTATTTTTTTACATGTTTCTTTTTTATTCAGACTTCAATGCTTACATAATCTAAATATAAATATCTTTTATTATTATTACATACTCTAAAAAAATATAAAATAAAATAATTTTATTAATTGATTATAAATTATTTTATATATAATTTTTAAAATATTTATTATAAAAATAATAATATTTTTATGTTACGACTATATATAATAATCTATAACTATAATTTGATAATAACATAAAATAATATTTACATTTTTAGTGCACTTTAATTAAATTATTTTATTTATTATTTATCCTTTTCCATCTATACAATTATTAGTGCTACAAAATTTAGATGTTACTTTAGGTCCTTAGCTAAAAACCATTTTCATATTTTTTTTTTTTACAATTAGATGATAAATTTTAGTATGATATAATATACTATTTTCATTAATAAAATCATATAATTTTAAGATATTAAGATATTTAAGTGCAAATATATTATTTATTTAAAATTATTAATTACATTTATTTTGGCTGCTTCTCAACTCTTTTTTTTAAAAAAAAAACTATTAAAATTATTATAAAACTTGAATTTCATGATTAAATTTATGATGTATAAGAGATGGAATATGAATCTTATGAAAGATGGTGAATTAGATATTTTGTATAAAAATATATATATAATTTATAAAAATAATATTTATGCGAACATATTGATAATAAAATCATATATTTAATCAATAAGAGTTTAGTATAATAAAAAAGACTAATCTTTTATAACATGATAATCTACAAACAAATCGTATTTGGTTAAGATGGATGACTGATCTAATTTAAAAAATTTATATAGTTATATAATATTTTTTAATATAATTTTATGTTATTTTTATAAATAAATTAAAATTAATGTTTCATCTTATATTTTTTTTTATTTAAATTAAAATATAAAATATAATAAAAAGTATCACTCTTATTATTTTATTTTTGATAACATTTATATATACATGTTAAGTGAATTTTTACTATATAATATCACATGTCATCTTATAATGAACCTAATAATACAAATACATATATTAAACAAGTGGTAATAAACTCAAAGTAATTGTTTTTTTAATAAAATGAGACTTACCAGCTTGAATTATAATTTTTTTTTATATCAAACGTCTTCTTAAAATATTAATAAAACTTAAATTATAAAAAAAATAAAAATTAATATATTAATAAATAAACAAAAAAATATGTGTAAGTTTTTCTCAAATGGTAATAGACAATAAGGAAAGAGTTAGAGCATTTTTTTTAAAAGGACAATTATAAAAAAAATTAAATTGAATTACAATTTTAAAAATAATATATTAATTTTAACAACCAAAAAATTATAATAATTGTTTATGTATTACGAAAATCAAAATCTTCCGATCATAGTCACTTTCTTCCGTCCATCTTACTTATTTTATTTTCACTCAGAATGAGAATAACTTAGTAATTAAATTACTTAGAGATGTTTGTATGGCCATCTAATTGCAATAAATTTGGAACAAATAGCCAATTATTCTTTCCATTCATTACAAAAATTTGTTACGCAATCTATTTTTCATTTATCATGTATTTAAATTTAAATTTTAACATTTGTTTTAACATATTATTATTTCTTATCTAAATATTTTTTCATTATTTTTTTACTTAAGCTGGTCAATATTCCTCTGCAATACACAGATAAATTATATGTAAGAGATTAATATTTTTTATTATTTTAAAAAAGTTCAAACTTAAAAAGAATGGAAAGAAGTAAATATATTTCTATAAAAAATAATATCACATGATAACATTAATTTATTTTAATTTATCATAATCAAACAACTCTGAGTCTCAATTTCATTGAAAAAGTTAACTAAACTCCCATATTCAAAATGCTTGAGATTTTTCTTGACTTGCATTTATTTTCATCACCAAAGAAAGAGAAACTGAAAATTGCTTAACCTGAAATTTAAAAGAAATTCTAATATAAGGAGACTCAATAATAACTTTAAAATAAGCTCTAGATAAGTTAATTTTTCTTAAAAATATATTGATATTTTATGATAAAAAACTTATATTATATATATATAAATTAAGTTACAATTGATTTTAACAATATTTAAATATTTTGATTAAAAAATAAAAATATAAAATCACTTAAATTTTTATAATTTTTTTAATTTCAAATCGAAATAAAAAATTATCTGTAATTATAGAATAAAACACAGATATATATAAAGTTTATGTTTTTTATTAAATTATTTTACACTATGATTTAAATGTCACACATTCATTTATAAAATATTTATCTAATTTCATATCTTAATTGGTCAAGTTTTCTTTTATTCTTTCAATCATAATAATCGATTTTTAAAATTTAAAATATTAGATTAAACAAATAATATATATATATATATATATATACTAATAACTTTACACACTCAAACATATATAATATGCTAAGAGCTTGTTTCTTGTTCTATTAAATTATTTTACACTTTACTCTATCATTAATCTTTTAATTTATTTTACATAATTTTCGTAATTAATATGTTAAATTACTTTTTATTCCACCAATTATATTTTTTTTCTTAATTCACAAAATCAAAAGCCTTTTAAATTTTAGTATAAAATAAATATTTTTTTAGTATTAGTTTATTATTTTTTAATTATTTTTTATTTATATGTTATAACTTTTTAATATTAATTTAATATATTTATAAGTAACTTAAGTGTTTATATTTTTTTCTTGATTACTACATTTAGTTCGTAATCTTTTAAAGAAAATTAAAGACAAAACATATTACTTGATGTTAATAATAATAAGCTTTTGATTATGTTTATATATACTTTTTTTTTAAATTAATATATTTATATTTATTTAAACACGTCAAAAGCTTACTTTCACTCTGCCAAAGTTTTCTTAGCTTAATATGAACATTTTAATTATCTGATTTTTTTTGTTATTTGTTTATTACTTAAAAAACCTATTGAGATTATTTATTTTGATTCAAATTTGATATAATTTATTTTTGCAAAGTCAAAAAGAATTTTATTATGATTTGTCCAAAACACAAGATGTGTTCGGACTATAAATGTATAAAAAATAATAAAAATTTACACCACAGTAGCATCAGACTAGATAGAAAAAGCACGTCGATTGTTCCAATAGATATTCAAACATGATATGATTAAATTCAACAATATATGAAATAAGGTTAATTCACATATTTTGTGAATACAGTATATTAATATTGATATTATGTACAATCAATCAATTATAACAATTATATATTATAAAATAAGATTTCGTCACGTAGGTAAATGTTATGCAGTATCACCATATTCATTCTCTCATTATTATTATTTTAATTATAGTAATTAAAATGAATATATATTTTTTAATTAAATTAATCAACTAATCATTAAATGTTAAATGAATTTTGATTTTATATAATATAACACTAATCAATTATCAATTATATGATTTATCAATTATATATTGTAAATAAAGATTTTACTGTACAGACAATTGTTACAAACATCACTATTTTTGTTATTTTCTAACTTAAATTATGTTGATTTTTTCTAATTCGTAAAAATATATTATAATATTATTATATTAATTAATTATATATCATAAGAGAAGATTTTGTCATATAGAATAATGTCATGTGACAACACTACATTGATTCATTTTGTCAACATGTTATTGTATTACCCGACCTCAAGTACAATTGAAGACATGTGTACTATCCCAGACTCACTTTGGAATTGGTAGGCATGTGTTCTACTCAAACTTGGTCGTAATCTACCTAGACTCATACTTAGTTGGTCGAAAAGTAAGCAAGTAAATTAGGAAAGTAAGAAACAAATCAAAAGACTATCTTAATCCCAGTCAATCATATTTATGGTACATATATCAGGAAACTTAATAAGGACGCATATGACTACTTATTTATATTCATATTTGAAATCTTAAGAGGTACATATTATTGATTATCAAGTGATACTAAAATCCACAAACTCAACTAATTTAAGAGCCAAAGTGTTTTTGCAAATACCACCGCATGTCACACATGGAAGATTTAGAGGCAGTGCATCTTAGTCTCAACCTTTGTCTAAATCCATTTAATGCCCACCACGGGGCTTGATAAATCATTCCAAGCCACACAAACTATGGTTAATACAAGAAGTAACACTAAAGTTGCAAATAATGCTTATTGATGGTTGTCAATGCAAGTTGCTACTCATGAAAATGATATTATAGGAGATTCCTCAATAGTAGACCCACCAATAGCATCGCCACCCCCATGTCAAGAGCTTGAGGATCATCCTTTGATCCAAGCCCTACAAAGGGAGGTTTAGGCCCTAAAACAAAATAACACCTAAGAAATTGAAAACCTACAATGACAAAACGTGAAACTCCAAGAGCAATACCGAAGACTCCAAGAAGAACATGCTCAATTAAATACAAGAGTTAATAACATCCAAGGCCAGCTCGAAAACTCCTATTAGGTTGACATCACATGGAGAGAGGAGGTTGATCACATGATTTCCACAAAATGATTACTTGCTTTGGTTAGTCAAGTGAAATCTAGTAGAGTCTTAACTCCTCTTAACACCGACAACTAAAAGGCTCGTTGATGGAATAATGGAAACATCATCACTTGCCGAATGGAAGCCCTTAAATATAAAAAGATATGACGAATTTACTGATCTAGACGAGCATGTTGATGTCTTCATCACATAGGTAAATCTCTACACCAACGACGATGCAATTATGCATTGTGTGTTTCCCACCTTTTTAAAGAGAGCAACATTGAACCAGTATACTTGGTTACCACAAAACTCTATAGATTCTTCACCACCTTGGTCGCAAAGTTTGGAGCATAGTATGCCACTAGTTGGCCAAATCTCATGACCTCTATCACCTTGGTCAATACGCGTCAAGAAGACAAGTACCTAAGGGATTTTATGGAAAGATTTGCAAGAGTATCCATAAAGATCAAAGATCTCAATCCTCAAGTATCATTGATGTTCATGCTCATGGCATTAAAAAGTGGATTGTTTTCATATTCTCTATGTAGAAAGCCTTGGACAGACATGGATGAACTCGAAGCTCAAGCAGTTGGGTTCATTCATATGGAAGGGATGGTGAAGTTTAAGGAACAAATTCGACAATAGTTATAAAAGAAAGAAGACAAAACTATTTAAGAAAAACAAGTAGTAAAAAGCAAAAGTGATTGACCATAGCCAAGGTCATGATGTACTTGGTATACCTCCCTTAATAAATGTTGGGCATACATCTTAGAGAAGGCATGAAGTACAAAATTGATAGTACTTTCGACTAGAAAAAAAGTCCTCAAAAAATAGACCAAATGAAATTTTGTAGATATCATAGGGTACATGACCACACCACGAAGGAATGTGTTGCTCTAAAAGATTAAATTGAAGTGCTTATTCGAAAAGGGAGGCTACATAACTTTTTCAACAAAGGATGTAATCATAAAGACCGTCCCTGAGGAAAAAACTAATAAAAGGGTCGATATGGAGATCAAGATCGAAGCAAAAGTTGAAAAAGAACCAAGAGGTGAAGGTACTTGACAAGGATGCCCCAATAGTGAAAATCAAGTATATGGTGTTATGAATATCATAGGAGGAGGATTTGCAAGAGGGGAAAGCTCAAACTCAACAAAAAAAAAATGCATTTAAAGAACATCTAGTCAGTCAACACTACTTGGATAATGTCAAAGAGAAACTTTCCTCCCATTACGTTCACCGACAATGACTTCAAAGGCATAAATCTGCATCATGATAATCTGGTAGTAATCATGGTCAAAATAACTAACTTCAAGGTCCAAAAGGTATTGATAGATCAAGGAAGTTCAATCGACATATTATACATGTCCACTTTCAAACAATTGGACATCCCCAAGGACAATATATGATTGTATTTAAGAGCAATTAACCAGATTTTTTGACAAACAAGTAGATACTCAAGGATACAAAAACCTATTGGGCACGTTTGGAAACAACAAAGCGTCCAAAACTATCACAATACATTACCTACTAATGAATGTTGGAACATTTTACAATGACATTATCAGTTGACCAATGTTAAATGAACAAGGGATCATGGTCTCCATACCACACTTAGCAATGAAGTTTCCAAATTCTAAAGGAAAAATTGTGACCCTCAAGGAAAACCAAAAGCAAACTCGGAAATGCTACTTGGCTAGTTTAAAGATAGTCAAAGGCAACATTCCAAACACTCTCCCGAAGCAAATAACTTGCCTTACCATTCAAATAAGCACGAAACAACTAGAGTTGAACCCTCGTGAAAATTAAGTGAGAGTTGAGCCTACTAAGGACCTCAAAATGATACCCTTGTGACTTAATCCGAACAAATATACTAGAATTAGGTCACAACTAGGAGTGGATGAAGAAAAACTTGGTGAAGTATTACAAAGGAGCAAAGACTTATTCACACAAACTATTGTTGACATGTCAAGCATAGACTTTAAATTCCATTGTCATCATTTGGCGATTTGTCAAAAAGCAAATCTTGTGACTCGTAGAAAATGGAAACTTGAAATAGAAAAAGGTAAAGCAGTCAAAGAAGGAACCAAATAACTCATGGTAGCCATATTTTTAAAAAAAAGTTAAATATCCCACTTAGTTAGTCAACATGGTAATGATGAAGCAGTCAAATGGAAAATGAAGGATGTGTACAGACTATAAAAACCTAAATAAAGCATGCCCAAAAGACGCATACCCTCTATCTAACATCAATTGATTGATAGACGAAGTCTTTAGATATCCTATGTTGAGTTTTCTAAAAGCATATTTAGGATACAATCAAATTCGAATGTACCTACCTAACAAAGAAAATACAACTTTTATGATAGAAGGATCAAACTATTGTTACCAAATGATGCCATCTGGACTAAAAAAATGCTAAAACAACATATCAATGGTTGATGGACAAGATTTTCATTAATCAAATTAGTCAGAACCTTGAGGTATATAATGCATTTCATTTTAAGTCATATTTGCATAGGATTTTAATTAGGATAGCTCATGTTTATCAATATCTTTTAGCTTAATTTTTATTGAATTTTAACTATTTCATGCTTTTAGAGCTTGTCATTGTATTTGCCTTATTTTCATTTCAATTTGACTACTTTTCACAAGAGAGACTTGAAAAAGGAAGTTTGAGTACAAAAAGCTTTAAAATAGAAAAGATCACAAAAATGTGATCAAGATCACGATCCTATGATTAGACATTAGAGTTGAAGCCTAAATTGCATAATCTAAGAAGATCACGACCATATAACAATTATCATGGGGCGCGAACGCGACCATACTTTCTATCTTTGTTATTTTCAAATTTGTTTTGTAATTGGGCATTATGAACTTTTAGCATGACTTTAAATAAATTTTTAGAGTCTAATTTAGAGAGGATTTTGGATATTGAGATATTGGCAGCTTAAAGCAAAAGGCTAGGATTATTTTTTTACCTTCTCTCTTGATTTGGGTTTGATGTTATTTCTTTTCCTTGTGCTAGTTTAAATGACTATGTGTAAGCATTCATCCTTGTTTTGGGATTAGGGTGTAACCCTTGACATTTATTTATGTTAATCTAATTATTTGAGGTTTCTTTCAATTCTAGTTCTTTTAATTATTCTCTTACTAATTTTATACATGTTAGATGTTTGACTATTGTTTGCATAATTTTAAACGCATAGGGATGAAATTAACGGTGAACTTATGCATTGAAACCATAAAAGATAAACTTAGTTTTTGATTCTAGGTGGGTAAAACAAATTAACAAAGAGTATAAAAAGTTTAATTGAACTAATACCCATGACAGTAAGAATGAATTTAATTAGATACATCTTCATTATCTTGAAAGAGAATGAAAATTACCTTAAGGTTAATTTGTCATTAAAAGAGAATTGAGAAAAACCTTAGATTGTTAGATTACTTGAATAAGAAATTTTGGAGTGAAACCCTTAATCATGAAATTATTTATATTTGAATTTAATCTAAATCAAATCTATTAGTTTTTATCTTTATCAATTATTATCTTTTACCTTTATCTTTTAAATTAAATTTCGTAATCTTTCCTAAAGCAAAATTTAATATTTTCCTAATTATTTTTATTTATATTTTTAATTGAGATTTTTGCTAAATTAAAAAACGTGATCCTTGTGGATTCGGTATTATTACTTGACAACGATTGTGCACTTGTGATTTTTCCTTATCAATATATTTAGATGAAATTGTGATAAAAAAAACTATGATATGAAAACTCACACAAAGGAATTAGAAGAAATATTTCAAGAATTAATAAAACACAACATGATGTATTTTTCTTGAAAAATACGTTTTCAAAGAGCAAGAAAGAAAATTATTGGGCTTTATGTTGACACACAAGAGCATTGAAGCCAACTTGAAGAAATGTTTGACTATCATCAATATGCATAGTACTAACAGTTTAAATGAAGTCTAGTGGTAGACTGAAAGGCTAGTCTCTTTGTCTTAATTTCTTCCAAAAGCGGTAGAGAAGGCAAAACCTTTTTTCAGACTATTAAAGAAACAAACAACGTTTTGTTGGGATGAAGCTTATGAAACATCATTCCAAGCATTAAAAACATCCTTAACAACTCCACCCATACTCACTCGGCCAATACCAAGTAATCATTTTTATGTGTACTTGGCGGTTTTTGAACAAGCCATCAACTTTGTGTTGGTACAAGAAATAAATCAAGTTTAGATGTCAGTCTACTATGTAAGTAGAATGATGGAGTATCTAAAGACGATATTAAATTATTTAAAATTGATGCTAACACTAATAATGACGACACACCATCTCCAACCATACTTTCAAAGCCATAAGATCATTGTGAAAACAAACCACCTCATTTGGCATATACTCCAAAAACTTGAATTAGCAGGGATGAATGATTGCATGGTCAATAGAGCTATCAGAATTTGACATAAGCTATAAATCGAAAGGTTTGATAAAAGCGCAAAGCTTGGTTGATTTCATGGTAGAATTGGCAGTTATGCCAACAACATCATAAGTTTGGACATTGTATGTAGATGGTTCATTAATAGCGACAAAGGAGGAGCAATTGTGTTATTAGAAAGCCCAAGAAGGGTTATCTTGAAGCAGTCAATAAAGTTTAACTTCTTGATTTCCAATAATTAGGCAAAATACGAAGCACTATTGATCGGGTCAAGGTTAGCTATAGAAGTCAGAGTAAAAGAGATAAAGTGTCGTAATGATTCGCGATTAATGACAAACCAAATGAAAGAAACCTTCAAAATAAAAAATCCATAATTGTTGATACATTATCATACAGCCGAGAAAATGACAAAGTCATTTGATAATTTTCAATATATTATTTTCACATGGAATTGGACACTCGAGCAAGCCTATTGTCAAAATCGGCAAGCATCATGTTTAAACCATCTCTCTTCAATAATAGCCCTTCTTTAACCACACTGCAATATCATGTTAAAAAATGAAAATTGAATAAAGATAAGCCAAAACCAATGACAAGAAGAAGGAAGTTATTTATGAATGACAAAATAGGAATTGATTTTTAAACTAAGGAGAGTACATGAAAATTAGAACATCACTGTTTAAATACCTTTTCACACTAAATGTTTCTAATGGTGTGAAACTAATGTAATTTCTACCAAACATAATGCAAATTACTAATATAATTAATATGGTACTTTTCTCAAAATAATTAACAAAAATTTACCACAGGCAAACATTTTTATTGCACTTCCTACTTTATGGTTGTAACATGTTAACACTAAAAATGACCATAAAATCAAGTTAAGAACTACAATTAAGTAAAGCTTGCATCCAAATATTTTCTCTTAGGGATACACTAATTCACGTGGGAAAGGTTATGATAAATTAGTCATTTTCTTATAGAAATTCTTCAGCCATAGTTCAAGTGTTTGCTTTTTCTTTCTTTTTACTAGTTCACCAAGGGGAGTTTTCATAAACTCTCCTGTAAAAAGTTGGACAATTTGCGCAAAATTGTCACGAATCCAAAATTAGGAACCGAGTATTGATGTTTATATTTCTCAAGAAATTATGTTTCCTTATTTATTAGTCTCCCACTTCTTTGTGATACAATGATAAAGAAACCAAATTCAATGATTATGTTGAAATTAGTTAACTTGAAAAGGCATGCATGATTATATGCAAAGCCAAATGAACTATTCATTGATGTTTCAACTGTCTCATTGATAACAAGCTAAAATGGAAAACCTTTTAGTACATATACAAAGATATGATAATGGCTTAACCTGTATGATAGTAATATCTTAGTCATTGAATGTATGAATGTATGATTTACGTCATTTAATCTGCACTATTGAAGGCCATAAATCGTGCTAACATATATCAATTGGAATTTGTAGTTGTTGAAGGGAAAAACATAAAATCTAAAAAACCACATGAAAGGGACACAAAAGTTTCAATATTATCAAAGAGGAGGAGATTTTTTATTTAAAGATTACAATCATTAACTAAGAAGATGGTAGGATTTGGAAAGAGTGTAGAAGACTTCACATTTAGAATAGATATTTTAGAAGAGAAAAATATCAACATCGACAAGACACGTCAATCATTTGTTTTGTAGAAAAAGATTTGTACTCCACAACATTTTTCATTCATATTATCTCATGCATTAATTATTTTAAATTAAAATATCTCCAATTAAATAAGAGAAATGTTTTATTGATACAGAAGAGAGAGAAGATAATTAATTATAATGATATTTTTGAAAAAAAAATGTAAATTAAGTCAAATTTATTGTTATTAATTAAATTAACCACATTTTTTTAATGTTGATGAATTAGATAATTAAACCCTATAAATAAGAACAAAGGTAATAAATTTTAGGAATTAAAGTCAATGATTCTTACAATTTCATAAACAAAAATAAAAAATTACTTGTTCAATTAATCTTATCAATCAAAGCAATCTCACTTTCATGAAATCCAAAAAAAAAAATTTTGCATATTTGATGTGATTTAATTGAAATGCTTATCATAATGACAAGTTAGCAACTACTAAAGATATGTTTAGTTAGTTGTTGAAAAAATAAATTTGGATACTGAACAGACTTTTAAAAAGTAAATTTAATTATATTAAAAAAATATGTGCACACTATAAAATTTTATCTAAAAATTAAATTTTATAAAAGTAAGATTTAAATTATTTTTACAAATTCAATTTTACAAACTTTAATCTAAACAACCATAAAGTTTCCCATTATATATAAATCAACGCCACAATAACTTCCCCTATTAAACACAACATCAGATGATTTATTTGCCTAACTACACAGAAGGATTGCATGCTCAAAAACAGAAGGATGCTTTAAGATTATTCAATCTTTTTTAATCTGTTACTTAAACAGTAAAACTTCATTTTGGGCAACTTCATGGCCAAGAAACTAATTACAGGATTACATTGAATTGATAGGGAAAAAACCCGAATCAAACAAATGTTGATAATTAAACTCACTTCCACTCAACGACCTTTTTTGCCTAACAACTGCGGCTACAAAGATGAACACCAACTTGAGTTCCGTACGACATAATCACTACTTAGAGGGAGATATAATGCATTCCCCCTATATTAATGTGCATTCGATATGTTCGTCAAACATAAAAAAAAAAAAAAAGAAATTGCATTCAAAATGAGAATCAAACTGTTAAACAGCTCTGCTTAAATTAATTAATGGTGAAGAATTGTTTAGTTTGTACAGCAACCAGGTAGAAAGATAGACCACATTGGTGGCTTGACTTCATGGACCTTTGTGTCAATGGGTAACACCCCTATCACTACCAGCTAAAGAAGTTAAAGACTCATGAAAAAACAACGACAAAATTGAAAATTCTATTTCCGTCTAAACCGCATTCTGCTCAATTTCATTCGCAGTCATTTCCCATAATATCCTTTTTCCATATATTTAAACACAGGCAACACATGGGGATGTTCAAATTAGCGATAGAGTTAAAGTCACCCCAGCGACGATGCCTATGCTCTACAAAGTCACTGAATCAATGCAGCGTGAAATAATATTCAGCATTTCTGCGCCACTAATGACTTTAATAGGCCTTATAGGAAATACCTGGGAAAGAACAAATTAAATTACCTGCAGAACCAATAAGAAATAATGAAAACCAAAATTACCAATCGCTTGTTTACAAGTGAAATAAAAGGCACAAAAAGTTATAACAAGCCCATTAGATTAACGCAGACAGGTATAATAATTGGCAAACACTAGTGACCCACATATATTCTAATACCACTTCAGTGTATATACATCAGAACTTGAAAGAATCAGCACAAAGTTAAACTGCAATATCTTAATGAAAGTGATACTTGATTCAGAATACTGCACCTGCACGCAACATAACATTAATGGGCTTGATATAATAAAAGTAAATATAACAGCTTAAAAGGAGTGCCAATGCATGAGGCTCCCACCATTGAGGTTTAGGAAGGGTCAGAACGTACACCGTCTTAACCTAATGAAACGAGAGGCAATTTATGACTACTAAAACCCAGGATCACTGTCACAAGGAAGAAACCTTGTTTAATATCAAATAAATATTTTCTTAATGCCACACGCACCATGTAGCAATGTTAGATGTTGTAAGATAATATTTTGATTGATGTATTTTGAAAATAAAACAAAACCCAGAATTGAAATAAATGTTCATTTACCCAAGCATTGTATTCAGATGTCAATACAACATCAAGAATGTGTTCTTCGATCAACAGAAACTTCAATGAGCTTCTCTTCATCTGGCTTAACTGTTACTGGCATATCTAAGAGCGTATTTGGGGGGGCAAAATACATGTGTAGAGACATCATACAAATAATGATGCCCAAGAAAAGCTGCAAAGAGAATAAATAATATAAAAAAATAGTATCCTGTTAAGACCTGAGAATGTCAACATTCAACCTCAACAAGAGCCAGAATGAAAAAAATGTAAAACATGAGAATTTTACTTACAAAGAATGACCAATAACAGTCTTGAAAAAAATAAATCATCTATGATAGGTATAGTTAAAAAGAAATTTGCACATTGCTAATCTGTTTAAATAAGAATGACTAAAAACAAACATTCCACAAAATTTAAGAACAGATTCTAAACTAGAGCTACAGAAAAACAGTTATGGCTATCCTGTAAAATAACATCATAAGATTATGTCTCTGAAGGTATCTAGGATTCTAAATTGTGTGCAACAAATTGATTTCACTTAAATGTTCCACTGGGAGGAGAGGGCATGGAATAGGAGCATACATAGGAATTGCTTAGGCTGGAAATTTACCTGCAATGTAGGCTTGAAGTTGAAGAGAAATAGTGAAAGTATCATCGTCAGCAGCATCGCCATTGATGTGGAATAGACCTAAAGACAGAAGAAACAACTAACAATTAGGAGAGAAAAAGAACAGATGATAAATAAACAAACAAATACCATATACTGTGATATGACACTTCATTACTAATTTCAGTATCACATAATTATTTCCCTCTTAAGAAAAAAATTATTCTAATTTCTAGGGAGATAAATTCAACATCAAGTTCTACGTAAAAAAACACAGGAGAAAAGGAAGCTGGCAGGAGGGTCCAAGGATATACCTTTACAATATTATCAGCATGTTTCATTAGCCATGAAACCAAAAGACCAGTAGACCCTAGATTCAATACCACCATCCAGGTAGTGATAGTGTATCCATTGAAAATACGTTGCCACCAGGGTCCATTTTCAAATCCACCTCTGAAATCATCTACAAGTAGTCGTGCCATGTTGAAAAGTGAACCAAACCTGGAGAGAATTTCATTTAGTGTGTATTCCACTAAGTATATGATTAAAAAATTTGACCATGGTAATCACATTCATTGGTCAAAGTGCCATAAAAACAATACTCAAGAAGCCCTTGCCACATCTTCTGATTTTAGAGAAACATTAATTTCTCTCTAAGAAAGAATAGTGCAGAAATAAATTCTTAATTAAAAAATAAAATTCAGAAAGATTAGCTAAAAAAAATGGTACAGCTTGTTATTTTACCAGGTATTCCAACATTCATGGAAATCCAAATGTAAAAACCACAAATATGTCCAGTTGAAAGAGTTGGGAATAGGAATCTACATTGGATGAACTACATGCATTCAACAGTGATATATGTTCTACTCCTTTCTAGAAAGTGAAAAGAAAGCACTCATTTCTTGATACATAGAATAAACATTCATTTAACAGGTTAAGAGAGAGAAATGGAGAGGAAATTGCTTCTGAAATAAACAGTTTAAAAGATTAAAAGACTCACACATGTGCTCATGCCTTTGGAGACATTTGACAAAATCAAGAAAAAATACCTACGTGTACAACTGTATATTCTGCCAGTATAAACTGTCATTATTTTTCTTCATCAAGAACTCGGTATAAATTCCAGCTAATGCTGAGAGACAAGCAGATAGGACTCCTAACATGTAGCCCTGAATTGGTGCTGAGAAAAGGGATTCACAAGAAGCCTCTCCACATCCCCTAACCTAAAACAATAAACAGTAGCACTTCCATCTAAATAACATTTTTATCATAGGGGTAATTTACCTAATATATAAACCAACGACCACATAAAAAAAAAACAAAACAGAACAAAGATGTATTTGTGTTTCAATTTTATATAATTCTACATGCTAGTTCATTACATCTGTCAGGTCTTGTACTCGTGGTTATTTCAAGGGCATTTCTGCTACTAAGATGCAAAGAGGACGGATCTGTTGCATTTGTGATTTGTGAACCACTTTGTCTCACTTTTTGTTTTTTGTTTTTTTTTTTTTAATTTTGGAAGATTTCTTATCCTCCCCCAAAAGGCACTTCCTCTCATTCCCAAAGGGACGTTCAGTTTGATCTCCATCAAAAGTATATATGTGCCATCTATATTAATATAAGCTTTCTGACACCCTCAAAATCCATCTATACAAATGTCAGCAGTGGAAGCCAAAAGCTGGTTAATTTATTTGAAACCCTCTAAATCCAATAATGTGCTTCTCAAACTTTCAAAATTGAAGCTATCAGGATCTTAACAGATTACAATTATCACAGCAGAATAAATCACAAAAAAGTTTTAACACTGTTTAGCATGTTATGACTTAATATCATGTCACCAACACAGTTACATTTCATAGAAATTTAGGAAAAAAATAAATATCATTAGGAGGAGGAAAGGATAAGGTAGAAGTAGCCCAAGTAAGGCATCTTCCAAAAAGAAACAAAGGAATCATTTGCTGTAAGAAAATGACCTTGTAAGAATAGAGTGTCACGTAAGTAAATGACAAATAAAATTTATCCAGACCCATTGCATCATAGCTACACAATCCTGTACAAACGTCAGAACTAGATATTCATCTAAGTCCTCAACACTGAATTTTCAGTTCATAATCCAAATCAAATAATGCATAAAGCTTAGATATCTTCTTATGATTTAAAGCCACAAAAGCAAATTTGCGAGACTCTCTTAAATATTTAGCACCTGACTTGTGGTTGTCCCAACAGCCAACAGCACAATAGCCATCCACTGCAAGTTAGAAAGCCTCCTCCCTAAGAACAACCTAGAAAGAAAGAAAAAAATGTCAGACACTAATTGAGGAAACAAAACATTGATCCTGAACTGTGAAAATAGAAGGCACCTAAATAGTATTCCAGTGGTGACAATCTTCAAATTTCCCATTATCTGATAGGTGGAAGTGTCCACATATGTGAGTGTGGCAAACTGAACATTATTGTGGATCAGATATATAACTGAGGGAATGGGGAACAGAGCCACCGTTTTCCACTCCGTTGTCATCTTTGGCAGAGGTGGCCTTTGGCATTCTCTCCACAGTAACAAACTTGACACCGCAAGCTAAGTGCCGTAACAAAGATGAAACCACCAACCACTGTTACTCACCATCAAAACTTGGTTCCTTTCCTATCGAATAAAATTGATGCACTAAGTGTTTATATTTATATATTTACCTTGAAAATCTCGGCGAGAAATGGGACTGTGGCGTAATCATACTTGTACTCGCCGTTGCTTTGCGAGAGGGTTGTTAGTATTCCCTGCCACGTGAAATTTATCGAAATCAAATTAACATCAACTAATTAAGGTGTGTGCGAATGGAACTTGGCAACGGGTTGAAATTAGGGTTTAAATGAGACTGACCTGAGAACTGGTGAGAACTGTGAGGAGCGCAGCGACCAAGTACCACTGCATCTTCTTCTTCCTTCCACTTCTGCAGATCCACACAGAGAGACTCAAGAAACACGCGCTTATACGCACCGTTTAGTGTCACCTTCCATGTGCTATAAAGGCTTTGGCGCGTGTTAAGACCAAAAAGATTATTATTAATCAGAAAGATTGATACTATATCAAGAGGACTTTTCTAGTAACATACTAAACTAATATTATTAATTAAAAAATTATTAAATATAAAAAGAGATTCATCTAATTATTTATAGATTTTAGATAATAATAAAAAAATACATTAAAAAATGTTACTAATACTTTTTATGTATTTTTTTAAAATTTAAAACCTTATTATTTGAAAATCACTTCACACCATCCTAGCTTACATGTCTTGCTCTATATTTGGTTTAATAAAAAATGGAAAGAAAAAAAAAATATCTTCTTTCCTTTAGTATTTTGGTTACTTAATACAAGGAGGGAAATGATCAAAAAGTAATTAAGAGCTACATGTTTAACTTTCTTTGTAAAATGAGAAAGAGAGAGAAAAATATTCTCTTATATATATTAAATATTTAAATTACCTTTACTTTGGTGTATTTTTTAAGATATTTAAGTCAGTTTGTATATATAATTAACTTTTTTTTATTTTTTTCTTACAAAACAACTTATATAATCATTTTATATTTTTTTTACTCTTTCTGTCTTATAACAATGTCATGTTAAAAGAAAAAATAAATCTCAAAATTAATTATTTTCTTTCGTTTATAATCCTAATAATATTAATGATGAATGAAAAAAATTATAAATATATTAATTATAATAAGGTTATTTTTATAAAATTATTATTATTTATTTATTTATTAATTTTTTCGCAAATGTCGACCATAAAAATAGAATCTAAATTCTTGTGTATACCGCTCAAATTTCTATCAATAAATCGATTCTAATGGATAGATAAAATAAAGAGTTAATTTAAAATTTAACTACTTTGAGTTGAATAACTAAGGTTTACTTAAAAAAAAATTGTCAGCGTTTACATTCTTCATTTGCGGTTAAATTTCTTGCTATTTAAACGAACATGAGTTAATAAATTAATAATAATAATACTGCACACATATTATAAGTTGTGAATTAAATTTTTTTTTTTAATTTTATCAACAATAATTGAAACCTTTCACCTTGTCTATACTATATAAATCTGTCTAACTTGAGTGTCACGCACAGGTACAAGGTGCATAAAATAAATATTATTTTTAAAAATTCTAGAACATTATAAAAATAAGTAATTATTT
This sequence comes from Pachyrhizus erosus, assembly GCA_026544285.1. Classification (NCBI taxonomy): domain Eukaryota; kingdom Viridiplantae; phylum Streptophyta; class Magnoliopsida; order Fabales; family Fabaceae; genus Pachyrhizus; species Pachyrhizus erosus. Next base: position 41,084 of record JAMLFT010000460.1, read on the forward strand.
TACTATAAAAAATTAAATCAATGACATGGTTCATATTTATGACCTAATTACATGTAATTAATAATCTTAATATTTAGGAGCAATAATTCATTCAAATAGGATCTGCGTAGCTGTTATCGTATTTCGTACATTCTGTGGGGGGGACAAGAGTGTCTAAAGTTAAATGCAATTATCAATTGAATTATGAATGTAATCTTCAAAATTGAAAATGAATATGCAAGTAATAAGTTAAAAAGAACGTCAAGAAATCTTTACCCAAATATTTGATCAAGAAGACGTGCATAAAAACTTCCATAAAAAAATAGAATGATTTAATTATATTTTTATCTTTTATAGTTATAAAAATTTCTATTTTAGTATTTATAATTTAAAATATTATATTTTAATATTTATAGTTTTAATTTTTTAATTTTTTTAATTTGTATTATCTAAGATTGTCTAGTATTTTTATATTTAAATTCTTTAAAACTGTAATAAAATTAAAATTGACAGTAAAAAATTATTAAAAAAATTTAGATAATTTCAGTTTTATAACAATAATTAAAAAAGTTAAAAAAATTTAACTATAAAAAATAAATATAATATTTTAAATTATAGATACTAAAATGAAATTTTTTTTATAATTATATAAAAAAATAATTAAATCAAATAGAATTTTGAAATACATCCAGCGAAGACAATTCCACAAAAAGTGAAGGGAATAACTTCTTCGTATTGAATATGGTTAAGAAAATCAACGACAAAAAAAAACGGCTTGTTGATATTTTATTTTTATTTTTTCAAATAATTATATTTAAAAACTCATATGAAATTTGGCCAGCTAAGTTACAGTAAGGATTAATTAACGACTAAATCGATTAATATAATAACTTAAAAAAATTATTACAAATACATCTTATTCTTAAATATAAATATTTTATTTTAGGAAAAAAAAAGTTTGAAAAATCACAAATTCATATTTATATTATATTTTATATATAAAAATTAAAATAAATTTCTTAAATAAGATTTTTATTATATGTTATTTTATAATGATAGTATATTTATGAGTTT
>JAMLFT010000461.1:0-42132 GCA_026544285.1 Pachyrhizus erosus
AATAAAGAATATTTTAAAAAAAAAATAAATGAAAAAATAATTAAAATTTATTTATATTTAAGAACAAAAATAAATTAACTTTTTGCTTATAAAAAAATAGAGTAATTTTTTCAAGATTCAAATCACGTATACTTTTGCATATTTCTATTGCGACCAACTACTTTTGCATAAACATAAACCTTTCATTTGAATTTACATATTAATTAATAAAAACCGAACTAGTTCAATCAAGAACAATAATGTAGGTTAATTATTAACTAAACAGATTATAAAATTGATACTTAATCAGTATGAACTAAAAAAATAGAAACTTCTTCAGTTATTAATTTAGCTTTTTCTTAAGATTAAATTAGGTTACATATTTGGTTAAAAAATTATCCAACATCTTGATAAGCCTAAGTTTAGGGTCTTTATGGTTTTCAATTCAAACTGCCATGCTTCAGAGGACCACTTGCTTCTCTGCGGTAGTTTTTATGAACTACCTATTTTTTCATATTTCCATTTGAGTTAGCCTTCATCACCATTAAAAGTGAAACCAGAAAAAATAATACTTTTAAGTCAAAAGAACCAAAACAAATCCCGACGGATCTTGAGCTTCTTGTGTGTGCGAAATCTTCCAATTCAATCAACAATTCCTTCAGAAATATATAAGGCACGATTTTACCACACCCATGTGGTTAATTAATTAATTTAAAAAGTCAGTCAGAGCATCCTATTAGGCTATTACTAAAACGGCGAAAAGCCAAAAACAAACAAGCTTGTCAAATTCACGGCTTCTTGATGTTCTGTATTCCGGGTTCATAAAGCTCATTCAAGGGCAAACCCAATAGATATATCTACAAATATTTATCAGACCATACCTTTCAAGTGAAAACTATATTCTTTTCTATTTATTAGGCTAAATACATTTTTCAAAACATAAAAAATACTACGAAATCTAATAATGAGTACACCTGTGATAAAAAAAAAATGTTGAGAACAAATGCTATATGGAAATGGACTAGTAAAATTTGTCTAAACCTGCTATGTTCCTAACCTCTTTGAACCACACTCGGAGCAGAACCTGGATGTTTCCCTCAGATATGGAGCACCACATTCATCGCAAAACTTTGCAGGAGTTGTTGGCTGCATAATAAGCAACATGATACAACTTCAGCGAAAAAGAAAAAGCAGTTTAAGTAAATGTCCAACAACTAAAATCATAAAATCAACAAATTTCTTCAATTGTCTCATATAGCATTATAAAGATATTTAAACTGTTGGTCTGGTCATGTGCCATATTGCTTACTACACAGAATAAGGCGGATCATGCGAAACCTTAGTACAAATATGAAGTCCTATTGAGAAATCCAATACAAATATCTCTACTTTCAGAGTTATGTTTAAATGTTAAAACAACATACCAGGCATGGGTCACAGAGCAAACACAATAAAGTAGCTGAGCATTAACTCAGCAATTAGAGAAATGACACTAAACGGCATAAATAAGCAGGTATTACCATGCTTTTTGACATGCAAATTGAATTGCAAAAACCCTATCCTAATTTGATGAAATAAAATCTATCAAAAAAACTCACCAGCATGTGCAAGCGTCCTCCAACATGGCCACCAGCAAGTGGTTGCAAGCAAGTCATATGTTGAGATATTGATATTGGCTGGTGGGCATGAGAAATTTCAGGTAGGTGTGAGGGAGGACCACTTTGAGGGTTATGAGAATAGGGCCCTGCGTGCTGACTTTGATGCATAGTTTGATTGTTCTGGAGAACTGGGTGAAACTGAGGTTGATTTGGCAATGACTGCAAGTGATGTTTGCATGGGGTTTGCTGTTGATTTTGTGGCTGGTAAGAAAAAAAAGACTTCCATATATTGCTAATGCTCTTAAATATTATTAAAAGCAGCAGGAAAAAAAATGTCCCAAGATCCACACCAAGCACAACCAAAGCAATAGAAAGCATAATTAAGGCATAGGCATGCAATTAGGGTAACCCAATTCCCAGAAGTTTACAAAAAAAATAAAGGTAGCTACAGCTGTATGCTTAAATATAATTTTATTGCCAGTTTATAAATAAGGAGAGACACCAATTGCCAATAGCAACAAGTTGATATTTGATCCAACTTAAGAGTCACTGATTTCATCTGCCGTTTACACCCAAAGAATTGTACTGAGGTGATAACCATTCATTGATTGTCCCATCTGAAGACAAACTGTTAAGTGTCTGTTGGTTTTACTTTGGTAGTGACAAAGTTCGGTGGGTTAGTAGGGCTGAATTGGGGATTTGGGGCATTGAGAGGTGGAGATACTTGAAGTTTTGCAAACTTGTTGCTGTGTTCAGAGGAGATCTTCCCTGTTATTTGTAATAAGATATCAGGTTTCTATCAATTAGTATTAGAGTTTTTCATCATGTCTCTCAATTGCAAACAAGCAGTGCAGATGGTGATGCCGACGTTGAAGTGTTGACTTGAGACTAATCAAAGGGCAAGATTTTGTGGTTTGGTTCTCCCAAGGTTCTTCTAAATTTGTATCAAACGAGAAGTAATAGAGATAGCCATTCCCCCTGTGGGTAGTGAGATGGTGGTGGAGCAGAGATGGATGAAAGATGTGACAGCCAAGAAGGATTAGGTTGTGAGTACACCAGCCAACCCACTTCTGCTGCTGAAACCACCAGACCTGAGCTTTTGTGTGGAGGAGGATGAGTCAGCAAATGTGACTTAACTCTGGGTCTCACATACGCTGACAAAGATTTCACCACTGGAATTGCAAAAACCATGAACTTCCTGCCTTGCAGTGGGTGAGACAGACAGAAATGGGTATTGTGCCACAAGTGCAGAACATAAGTGCAGGTTGTGAGAAGACGGGAGCAAGGGCAATATTGGAAACAGGTCAATCTTTTTACCTAATGAGGAAGGCCCAACCAAACAAGTTCTGACCCTATATCTGAATCAATCAATTGAGATTTTTATTTCTCAGACCAGGCCACAATTGTTGAGGTGCAGAATTGGGCTTCTCAGCAGAAAGAATTTGATAAGCTTCGTATGTTTGGTCCTTCAGAGGGCAACTTGTGCTGCTGTTATTGCATCTAAGAGGAAAAGAGACAGACAATTGTTATGCTTCAAGCAATGACAACTTGGTGGAATTATGTCAGCAGATGTTCAGGGCCTTTACACAACTTTGAGGGCCAGACGAAAGCTAACAGACAAGAATTGTCAGATGACTGTTAGTGTTAGTTTGTTAGTGAAAAAGGTAGGTAGTCAGATTGGTTAGTTGGACTGGGACAGTTGAACTTTGAAGAAATAAGGCACGTTTGCATTTATCTATATATAAGAGAGGTTGGGAGAGAGCGACATCTTGTCATTTGTAAGAAATATGGGCATATGAGCATTGTGAGGTGCAGATCCTCAAAGTTCTGCAAATTTTTAGCTGTATTCAGGGGAATTCTTCTTTATTCTTTGTGACAAGGTACTAGGTTTCTATCACAAACTAACAATAACAGTAATATATATATTAACGTATATATCACTTACTGAGCGAAATCCTTGAGTAGTAGCCAACGTAGTAGAATTTTCTGCTCCAGGATAACTCTGTAAAAACAAGTTAAAAGTTAATAACAAAGAAATGCAACAACTATAATTTATGCATCCTTTAAACATAATCTTCTAATTTAGTATAATATACACCAATCATCATGATGTATCAATCATAACTATGCAGTTAGCAGATGACAAAGCACATTATATTCATAATCAGCATGCTAGTAAAACTTTTCTAAAAATGGTGCAAATTTAGAAATTGCAGTTTAGACATTGTGCACAAAACTGCAGTAGCTCATGTATTATGCATCTTTAAGGAAGCAATTTATTTGCCAAAAATGAAGCACATCACACGTACAGGGATATCTTGGATATTTGAAAGTGAAATTGATGCACCGCGCCTATATTTGTGTCTTGGAGAGTAAAATTTGTAATCACTAGCTGAGATAACAACTTCACTCCGGCCTGTCAATCTCTTAAACCTAAAACCAAGAATTGCAAGTGAGACCAAGCCTTATACATTCTGCAAAGTTCAAATAAATGTTCAGTCTCTATCTCATGTAAACCAATTTTCTTATTTAGGCTCATAAATAGTTTCAGAACTGGGTAATAACAAGGCCTGGGATAATAAAACACAAGCCATCAATCAAATATCTTCAACCATAAGCTTTCTTAAAATGGCAGAGAGAATAGTTAATAGCTCAATTAATGCAGTAACAAAAAGGCCTATGATAACAAAACACAAACCATCAACAGATCAAATATCTTCATCAACATAGTTTCTTAAAATGGTACAGACAAGTTTGGCATCAGAGAGAACTGTTTCTTGCTCAATTACAATTGGCATAATAAAATTTTGAGGTAGTGACAACTACAAATAAAATATAAGTACTACTTCTCAAGAAATAAAAAGATTTTGATATAGCAAAAAAAATATACAGCATAGTTCTATTTCTATGATACAAGTCAGAAACTCTAAACAAAAATAACCCAAAAAACTCAGAGAATAGAATAAACTGAAGAGGGAGTACCTAACAGGCTAACAGTCATGAGATGGACCTACAGAAATTCGTCTATCTGAGGTTTCAAATAGTCAAATATACACTTATAGGCATACTTAGTTTGGGAAATAATAATCCAAGTATTGCAGCGTTGTCAATTTTCTCTGCAAAATCAATATCTCACACCATAAGCCATTTGAGATCCGTCCATTTTCATAAACTCTTCTGAGGTTTCTTATGGTCCCCACTAATATGAGACCAAATCCCTAACCTGAAACTGACTAGAGAAGTGCATTATGACTCATGATAGAATCTAGAAGGAATTCATATAGTTTAGGAGTTAGCTTTATTATTTTTTATAATAAAAAAGTGGCACTTGGAAACTCAGATAAGTCTGCAAAATCATCTTTAACAAATGTATCCTGTCTTGGCAGAATACAAGTATTTGAGCATCAAATTATGACCAATACTAAATGGTTAATATCTTCTTTGGAGGCTAAACAGCTATGACATTTTCCTTTAGAAAATAAAAACTACGTCTTACAGTACCATCTAATCCAGATTTCAGAGCATGAATGGTATAGACCAAATATGGGAATGCCAACCTATCAATCATAAAAAATCACATAACTCACACTAAGGTCAAGTCATTTATTTGTGCATTGATACTTAATCAGATAAGTACAAATGGATCTCACATATCTTTTGATCATTATGTACAGGTCTAGTTCAAAATCAACACCCTTCTTATTGTGGGAATTGTATGAGAGCTAACAGGCTATTATCTTATGGAATACTGGGGGTATGCTTTCACCTTGAAACAGTCATGATACAATTTCAAGTGGTTTTCAATGGAATAAAAAGGGGAAAATTTCATAGTGATGTCTGGTTTGTGCAATTCACTAGTTTATTTTTTTGGAGATGATCATACTTTTAAGGTGTATCTTTCCCAAACATTTAGGAAGTGGGATATGTTTGCATGATTGACTTCTGTCAAGGGAAATTTCATTCTTAATATGCAGAGAGATCAAACTGCTACGCTGAATTTATAAGTCGCTTTGGCCCAATGTTTTCCTTTTATTTATTTGAAAGGACTCCTAATCTCCTATCCTTCCCAAGAATCTTACTTTTCTTATTGTTAGACATCATAAATAGAAATGATAATTTATATTAATAGCAGAAAAGCACCAAAAAAATAGGCCAAACTACATTAGCGACAAGATGAATGCCACCATTTCAACCTTGGTCCATTTCCATTGTTCTATCTACACATCTGTTTTTCCACGCTTAAGGATTTAGGTGACAGAAAATCAAATGAATGCTTAAATAAACTGAACGCAGATCTTCAGGTCAAGGAAAAATAACTCTTAAATCCTCTTACCTAAACAAACCTGGCCAATCATAAATGCCCATCACAATTTAAAAGTGAAAATGCCACAAAACACAACTTACCACTCAGCATCATCAATCGGCACGTTATTTGGTTTATCAACAATTCTTAATCCATTAACTACCACAAAGCGAACACGCTTCTCTTCTTGTATTACTAGTTCTGGGAACCTTGTCCTCGTTTCCATAGAAGTTGCCAATTCTCTTCTCTTAAATGTACATGGTCCTGATGAGGGGCAACTCAGATAAAAGACATTAAATGTTGAAATCAATACATCAAGACAAAACTGTCATGAAAAAGGAAAAGGAAAAAAAAAAAAAAAACCCTCCCACACCAAACTGCCTAGTTGCATGTATGGTCACCAAAGCACAAATTCAATTAATTTTACATGAAAAATTAAGCATTATACATGGAATAGAAAAATCATCTTCAAACAACTAAATTACCCCCCCAAAAAAAAACAACAGAAGCAACGTATTACCTTTTTTAGGAAATTTCTTAGCCAGTCTTCTATACAAACCACCGGCAGCTTCAAGGGCTACCCCAATTGTCTTATCCCTAATACCATTCAAGGAAGCAAGCCTAGTATTCACATCACTAACTAAACTTTCATACATATTTGCCACATACATCAAAGGCAGAGCAAAATTTGGGTCTCCTTCATACTGGATCTCCCTCGTCCTCCTCTTACTCATTTTGTCTTGGCCAGTGTAATCAGCCTCAGAATCAGGCACCTCAATCACACGATCATCAATAAAATGATCCACAACAATTTGCAAAAACCTTGCCCTTGCCGACTCGATAGGTGAAACATCTAGTTCCAAGTAGAACTAAAATCAATGACCTTAACTAGATAACTCAACCTTCACCACCCAAAAACCACTCACATCTAGAACAAGAGAAAATAAATTATGCACTAACAGTATAAAGTAGTTTTATACTATCATCAAATTACAAACTACCATATATGATAAATTTGTTGACTTTTACTATAACTACTTAAAAGTTGTCATAATATTTTATTGGTTAACAGTATAAAAGTTTTTACACTCGGTACATAGTCATTAAACTCCTAGAACAGTGTCAGTATTCATAAGTAGCAAGTTTTTTTTACCCTCGACGGTCAAGATATCATAAGAGGTTGTTCTAGAAGACTCGTTAGTGTCGAGACTAGCGCGGTCCTCGTCTACCTCCACACTGTGAAGCGGCAAACAACTCCTATGCGATTCATTCATGCAATCCTGCAACGAAATTGAAGAAATTTCAGAGCGGAAAAATTGAAAGATATTAGAGGATACGACAAAAATTGAAGGAAAGTAGTACTGACGACAGCAGAGGCGGAGGCGGAATCGTCGTTAGGGTTGTCTTCGGCCGTGATGTGGTCGATGGCGGAGGCAGCGGTTCGGGCGTCGACGGCGTTGAGGACGTGGAGAGGGCTCTCGATGAAAGAAGAGGGAGAGTTGAGATTGTAGTGCTGCACGGGAACCCTAGCACCCATTTGTGGGGATTAGGGAAATGGAGTTGACGAAGTGATGCTGAATGGAATTCACAATTCAGCCAAAGTCGATAGGTTGAGCGTGGTGGTGGTCCTTGAATGGGTCACTGCAAAAGGGTTTGGGAGAGAGAGAAAGCATGGTGGGATAAAGAGAGAGAGAGAAAGCGAGTAAGGGAGAATGAGAATGAGAATGTTAGAGAATGACTGAGATTGTTAACGGCTATCCAGAGAGATTAGAGAGAGTGGAAGAAGGAAGAGTCCAAACCTGAGGGTGACACCGTACCTGAGGTTTCCGGTGCTCAAAGCAGTTCCCAAACCTCACTTCCTTCTCCGCACCAGTTAGGTTACTAGTTGACTCCACCTCCTATTCTTTTATTTTATTTTCTTATAAATAAAAGAAAAATAAAAATGTATAGGTTGTCACAATTTAGTTTAGTTAACTTTAAAAAATAAATTTATTATTATCCCAAGTCCGAGCCTTGCCCAAAGAGGTGTGATATTACGACAAAGTAGCTCACTAGCTTATACTCTATTTAGGCGAGATTTTCTTTTTGCGTGTTATTTGTAAAATTCTTATTATAAAGTAGTTTATAATTTTATAAAATGAATTTAGAATAGCATCATATAATTTGTAAATATATGATATGTTAAAATTTTATTTCTTTTGCAATAATTTTTTTAAATGTTTGATTTTCAATAATATTCTCAATCAATCAACTTAAAAAATTTTGTAGTCTCTAAACAACATAAAGTTGTTTGGAGACTATTTTTAAATCCAAATAAAAAAAAAAGATCTATTTGTGTGTGTTCTCTTAAAGATGAAATTCAAATATTGAAATTTTTTATTCCCAAAAATATTATTATAAGATAATTATTTCAATGAATTATGTGAATCTAGTTAGAAACACTTAATATAAAGCTATTAGAAAAGATAGATGATTATCCTATCATGCTAGCTAAGCTAAAATAACTATGGAAGTTATAGTAAAGTTTTGATATGTATAATATTAGCCATAGTTATTTTATGGTCAAATTTGATTCATTGAAAGGTGATGAGTGATGGGCCTCGAATGATTTTTTATCACTATCTAACATTGCAGACATGATCTATAAAATTCATTATCAAGACATATACAATAATAATTATGATAGTTTGAATTTATTTTCCTAGTCTAAACTTGGTTTTCTATTATGAGAGTTTCCTAGTTAAGTTAGCTTATGTTATAGGCAAAGCCATCATATTGGATATGAACACAATGCATACAAATCATGGTAGATTTGTATGGGTATGTATGAAAATTAATGTCCATAAATTGATGGTTGGTTAAGTCAATATTAGGGATCATTAGTACCAAGCTAAATATGAAAGCCTTTACTTTGAAACAAATGTGGGCAATATGGTCATCACATCAAGCATTGTTTGTTTCTTCCTATAATCTTGTTCAATGAAGCTTTGACATAAACACCATTTCCCATGATGTCGACATCATTTATAGATACTATGTAGTAAATGTGTGCATTATGGTCATCATACCATGCATTGTTTGTTTCTTCCCATATTGTTGCTTAATGAAGCTCTAACACAAACATTATTTGTCATAATGTCAACCTTATTTATAAATACTATGTAGTAATTTCGTATGATACTTTAGAAATCCCAATTGCCCAAAATTATGCCATTAATTATACAAATAAAAATGGTTACATGGAAAGGATGGATACACATGGAGAATAGTTAGTTATGTAACATAAAGTAATAAAAAATTCAATAATTTAGGAATAGATAATTAAATAAAAAGTTCAAAATAATTTAGATTGTGGAGGTACTATGATTTTGATTTTTGCACCTAATTAAATGCTAATAATCATGATTCCCCATTAAATAAGGAGGGTGATAATGGAAAGCAAAAAAAAAAAAACACGTACACACACAAAACCTAGAATGGAATAAAAAAAACATGATGAAAACACATACACCTTTACTAACCAATGACCATGTCTCGTCCACGTTAGTTAAGCACATGTCAAAACCTCATCTTAATACCTTAATGATTTGTGATATAGGTACCAAGGTTGTCACTAGTGAATGAACTCCACTAATGAACACGCTCATGGCCACCTCAAAGATTACTAAACACATTTCCAATAAGGGCAAGGTGGTGATCTTTAATATGATTATGATCTCGAAGAAGATTACTAGTTTCCCCTTTAAATGATACAAATATCCAAATGATGGATTCTTCTGCTAACTTTGACCTAGGAACCAAGTAGGGTAGTATTAGTTTCCCTTCCTTTGTTGGTAGCCATGGATCTTACAAACTTTGAGATAATTTTTTGGAATGTTCGAGGAGCTATTAATGCTCTTGGTTAGAGGCGCTCAACCAACCTTGTCAAAATCATAAGTTGAGTGTTATTTGCCTATTTGAAATACATTGCAAATGCAATATTTCTAGTCAATTTTGACATAACTTAGGTCATAATTATTGCTTTATTCAAGAAACAAAAGGACTTTTCGATGGCATATAGGTCTTAAGTATCCTTAGTGAGGATTTCCACCTCCTAATCATTTATTCTCATCCTCAAGTTATTACCTTTAGTATCTTTACAAGTAAATACACTTGGGCCTCATTTTTTTTTTGTCTATGTCCATCCTTTTTCTATGCTTCGAGATCGACTATAGAGTCACTTAAAGTATCTTTAGAGAATTATAAGTCTTCTATTAATGATGGTTGGAGATTTTAATGAAATTACCCTCTCTTGTAAGGTTAAAGATGGTAGGTTTCACGTTGCTTGAGTCAATAAATTTCTAAACATGATTGATCATTGTCAACCTTGAAGTTAAGGGAACCAATCTCACTTAGTTTAGCAAGAAGCATAACAAATCTAGCATTGTGAAGCGCCATGTCAAAGTTCTTGTTAGCTTTCCTTGATATGACATCTTCCCTAATTCCTACAATCTTTGAATAGTTTATTTAAACCATTGTTTTAACCTATTATCATGCAATGATCATAATTTTAATATGAGTTATTGTCCTTGGAGATTCCTTGTATCTTGGGCTAGGTTTCAGAATTACCAAGGTATAGCTCAAGAAACTTGGCCTAAACACATTAGATCCATCACCTAAAAGCTAGATGAGGTGAGGACTGATTCCGAAACTTTTAATAAAATAATTTTTGGTAATTTTTTTCGCAAGAAGCACAAGACTAATTCCAAGCTTAGAGGTATCTAGAAGGAGATATACTACAATCCTTCTTCTAACATTGTTTCCAGAAGCTAAGCTTCAAACTAACTTCAAAGAGGTTGTGAAGCAAAATAAAACATAATATGGTTTCAACATCTAGAAAGAATTAGCTTAGATATGGAGATCACGATAACAAGTTCTTTCACACCTAGACTATTGTTTGAAGATGACAGAACATCATATACACCCTTGAGCTTAAGGACGACAGTTAGTGTTCAAATGTTGACGTTCTCAAGCAAGAATCTTTACACTATTTCCAAATTCTCTTTTGCATTCTTGTCATGCATTCTTCTACCACTCTTCTAGCTAACAATTTTCCAACTTTGAGTGAGACTACAACTTTTACATTTGTTGAACTTGTGTTGAAGGAAAAGGTTAAAGTTGTTATAATGAATATGAAGTCCTTTAATGATTCAGGAATTAATGGCTTCTAGCCTTATTTCTTCAAAAAAAAGTATTGGAACATTGTTAAAGATGATGTTTGACATGGTTACTTTAATGCTAAACTAGTAGAAACTCTCATCGTTCTTATTCCAAAGATGGATTACCCTATGCACTTCAAGGACTTGAGACTTACCAGGCTCTATAATGTCCTTCATGAAATTATCTCCAAAGTCCTTATTAATAGGCTTCATCCTTTTCTAGAGGAGATCATTAGTCCCTTTCAAGGAAACTTTGTTCTTAGTAAAGGCACCATAAATAATGTTATCTTAGCTTAGGAGATTGTCCAACATATGCACATATATAAGGCAAAGAATAATTATGTAGCTCTCAAGGTCAATCTTCAAAAAGTATATGATAGGATAAGATGAGATTTCCTTTAGTAATGTCTAGGTGATTTTGACTTTCTTACTAGTATCATCTTTAATGTCCAAATCATCAAATTGTTTGAGCATTGAAGATGATACTAATACTCTAACTTATATATATGCATACTTGTTTAATTCTATCTTTGATTACTTTATCGATAGTTGGCCTATATCCATTTCACATGTTGTAAGATAGGCAAATTTAGTGGCACACTTCCTTGCTAATCAAGGAGCTTGAAAATCTCAAGTGTTCTATGTATGGCATGAAACCACTCAACCCTTATATACCTTATTATTTAGAGATTATTTTTACTAATTTTTGTTTGACTTTTCTTTCCAATGAATAAAAAATAAAATAAAAGAAAACCCTAAACCTGTCTTCATGTAAAGAAGGAGAAATTGGCCCCAAGTTAGCATAATCTATTTATTTTGCTTTTTAAAATTTATTTATAGGTAAAAAAAATCCTAGCCTAATTGCAACCAAATATCATTTGAACCAATACATACAATCAAGCATTGACAATTAATAGTTATTAGAAGTTCAAAATTCTTTATCAACATGTATCTAAAAAATGATAATGCAATTTGATGAATTTTATTATTAATCATGTCATTTAATTTACTCATTTATTACAAGCTTTTCATAATTGAGTAAACCCTCATTTTAATCTTTGACTTTATAAGATACAATTATAGTAATCTCTCAAATTAGAAAAATTTTAAATAAATTCCTAAATCTTCAATTTAATCTCTAATATGTACAACTTATTGTCATTATAGTGATTAAATTTATAACTGACTATCATTATAGTCCCTAACAAAATTAGCAACAAAGACTAATATAATTAACAAATTTCAATTTTAAAATTCTATTTGACATTCTTCTAATTTCAATAATTACTGTGATAACACCTCACAAAAAAAGGGACCAAAATGAGGATATACTCTAAAAAATCACTTCTAAAATTTTTTGATACTGTCATACTTGTTTCAACTTTTCAAAATAATCAAAAGATAAAAAGAATCTAAAACCTGATTAAAATCAGAAACTACTTAAAAAATGATTTTTATGATTATAAACAAGTATAAATTTACTTTTGCTTTTTTAAAAAATAATCACGAAATTATTTTATGACAAAATCACTTTTGATTTAACCCCCAGTCCACCATAACACCACTAACCAATATGACAATGCATGCATTGACTTAAGAGTGAGATTGCGGAAGATGAAAACACTGCATTAGGCATTGCCAAACAAATCTTTTAAAAAAATAATCACTAAATTATTTTATACCATAATCACTTTTAATTTACCCACCGGTCCACCATAACAAAAACCACTAATCAATGTGACAATGCATGCATTGACTGAAGAGTGAGATTGCGGAAGATGAAAACACTGCATTAGGCATTGCCAAAAGAACGGTATTAGGTATATCCTATGTCACAAAACGCAAACTTCGGTCACACGGTGGAAATTAGTCAGTGCGAGATGATATAAAGTTATAAACGCATACATTCGCCCGTCTTGAAGTTCTGTGACAGGAATTTTAAATTATCCCCAGACAGCACAAATTATTTAAGCTACATTGAACTCTGAATTTCAGGAAAAGATTATTAACCATAATGTACAAAGAAAACAATAAGCATCAAAAAGCTGCAACTGTAAAGGATGAATTTAGCGTCTCCCAGATGCAACTGATTCGGTGTTGAAGAGATACTTCACTCGTGACAGAACTGAATCATGTGCCGGATCATAAGGATGGTCTTTAGAAGGGATTTCAAGTATTGCAGGAACAGGCTTGTTATAACTATCAACCAAAAACCTGATCATATTTGCAACCTGTGCAGCGAAAGAAAGTATAAGATCTTTGAATTCGTGGAAATCATGCAGGTACACTGGGTCGGGGGTAGCAGGGCCATAACCAAGCTCACAAGTAACAGGTAGAAGTCAAATGAGCAAGAAGGTGCCCAAAAAATGAACAACGTAAACAAAATACTTTTCGAATCTTAGGTAGGATAACATGATGGATGAAAGTGCAATAATAGAAATGGACCTAATAATTGAACCGAATATGAGAAACCAAATTACTTGGCAACCATTAAACCCACAGGATTACTTCTGAAAAGCAGCTACTGAACTTGGGTCTGACCCGTTGATCAGTCCAGCAAAACTCCAGTATCGTGTGGCATTATTCATTGAGCAATTTGTTCATTCAAAGCCTCATGTAAGTTTTGGAACCTGCTATAGTGGATATGAATAGATTCCTTCCAGATTTTCTTAATTCTCACAAAAATAACTTTGATTACCAGGCAGAACATGTGTTAAACTATAGCTAACGCCTAATAGTAAGTAAATGGGCTTAGGGAAATAATAAGGTCATGTTTCAGGCATATGAAACAAGAATTGCAGATATGGTGTTAATTTACATGCAAGTGCACAACGGCCAGACCCATTTATTATAGCCATGAAATATGACTTACATATTGGCTAATCAGCACAATTGCAATATCCTCCCTTGTTGTAAATTCTTTGAATGCATCCTCAATTTGTTTGACAGTTGTTTCTGAAACCGAAGTCAAGATAGAACTAAAACTTACAGTAAACTCAACTTGATTTCAACTGACTAAAAATACTTCAGAACGTGACAATATTGGCAAAGACAAAAAAAAAAAAATGTCAACTTGAATAACCCAAGCACTACCTGAGGTTTTAGCCTGATCAACCCCATAGTTTCTAGGATATCCACTAATAACCAGTGGGTAATAAAAATAATGCATACGCAATAAAAGTATGATGTGTCAATTTCTTACAAGTGTCGAATGTATTTTCTGTCCTTTCTAACATACTGCAGATAAGTAACACGGACTTCAAAAAAATGTTCTGTTTCCATTTCCTATTTTCACCAATAATTAGGAAAATGCTACCTTGTTTTCAAAGATTTTTATAGGAAATAGTGAAAACGACCAGTGCAAATCTTTAAAAACAAGAAACAAAATGAAAACAAGGTAGCATTTTTGTAGTTACTAAATATTAGTGAAAATGGAAAAAAAAAAATCTTTTTCAAACCAGACAAACCCTTTACTTTTCCACCTATCGTATTCAGGACGAGTAAATCTCTATTCTTATGATGTCTTCAATAGAACACAAACCTCAACATGAACATATGTATATTGTTTAGTGGGCATCACAATTTGGATGGAAGCTAAAACAGGCAGGGAGATACTTCACGATGTACAATTTAACAAGAAAAACATTGTAGTTTAGGGGATTGATACCAACCATTCACACAAATTACATAATAGTGAGTAAAAGATAGTTCAGTGGCATACTTGAATCCACAATGAGGTAATTTGTCTTCCTACGTATGTCAACATTTCCCACTCCGGCTAACAGAAATCCAACTACAGTATCCTGGAAAAATAAAGTAGCCTTATGTTTTAATCATTTCAATCAGAATACAAATCCCAAAAGAATTGCAATTATAACAGAATAGGGAACTGGTGCAGTCAGCATTGAAACATTGAAAACATAAGCTTAAAGAATAAAATATCTCACTAATTGGTTTCAATTTGATTGGGGGCCGGGGCTAATTGTAATGTTGCAGTTCACAGTAGATTAGCTGTCTATTTTTAACGCTTATCATTTCTTAAGCTATAGGAAAATTTCAGTACTTTGATGTTAAGGTTGTAAAGTCAAGTATCTAGTTGTGTCAAACTGTCAATGTATTGGTTTTAGGTTTGTACTCTGTAGATGTTTTGCTGTAATTTTTCTCTATTTTGGGGTTCCATTATGTTAGTGGCTGAATATCTGATTTGGAGTTTGTCTAATTGAGTTTGAGCGTGAAGTTTAGGATTACTTGATGCCTGAAACCATCTTGGTTTACAATCCTTGCCTTCATATATCTTCACAAATCTATCAATTCAATCCACTGTTTTTATAACCCAATTATGAACAATTCAAGAAAGCTTAAGTGTAACCTATCAAATCCTAAGCCTTTTATTGTTCTACACCAGGAACACAGAATAGTATATTTTCTTAATTAGTCTGCAGTCGTGCATAATCACTAGTAGACTGATAGCGAAACAGATCTCTGAGAATACTGCAAACTTCTCTTGCAGCAGTATCATAAACATATTAGACAGGATGATTTCATATCTAGAAATTTGTTTTCTTATTCAGTGTTACTGGGTCCTAATTATAATATCATCTGCTTTAACAGCCTTTCAGACAACATGATCAAATGACATGACAACTTCTATATTGCATAAAATACTCAACAATCATATCTCGTGAAGCAACAATCAGGTATAATTCAACTTTACATACTCTATTTGCTGAGTTACAAAGTACGGGTAGTGAGTTATGATTATCAAAGTTAATTGCCTCAATAACTATTTCAAGTTTGCAACCTTCACAAACTGAAATTTTACATGTGCCAAAGAAAATCGAAAGAGCATACATCACAAACATGCAATATATGTTGTTCTGCAGTCAAGACTTGAAGAAAGCATATATGAAACTACCACACTCTGACCTCATCTGCAATCATGGCAATGAGTGCTGAATTGTTGGTAGGAATTTGAACTCTGTTGGCCATTTGATATGACTGAAGATGATAAACAAGGGGATCAATAAAAGTCAGAGAGACTGGTTACTCCATAGGTATTCGACAGTAAACAGTATAAAACAATAAAATGCAATTCGTATTTCACTCCTAAATGAAATGTGATCCAAAGTTATATCATAGCATCCATTCACTACTACGAGCCATTTTAGTATCCCCTTAAAATTCAGTGAGAATTTACCCCAATTTTTTATGGGGATCCCAAACTTACCTCACTCGAACATTTTGATTCTAAGTCAATCTGAGGGCTTCTAAATAGTAAATAATCGTAGACCATTTACACGTGATCGATTGAAAACACGATCCCTTTACATGTCACTAATCCCAATCAAAAGATCTATAAATTGAGAAATGGAATGCGAATTG
Organism: Pachyrhizus erosus; assembly: GCA_026544285.1. Lineage (NCBI taxonomy): Eukaryota > Viridiplantae > Streptophyta > Magnoliopsida > Fabales > Fabaceae > Pachyrhizus > Pachyrhizus erosus. The sequence goes on from JAMLFT010000461.1 coordinate 16,461, forward strand.
GAGCATAAGTGCAACAATCTCGTCTCTGTTTAAAGTGATTTAAACGAATCATACACTGAAATTCCTCATAAGAGGATCGAAGTAACTGATATCAGCATCAAAAGAACTAAATCGTAAATTCACGACTCGGAACAAAACACAAATAGAACGCACCAGATCGGAAGGCCGGAAGCAGAGGCGGCGGAAGATTGGCGAGCGTGCGGCGGCGCGTGAACGGAGATAGGGAGAAATACGTCTGGTTGGAGCTCCAACAATTATGCGTGGTATCTGCTTCGGACCTCGTTCACTCACCCTTTTCAGCTGTATTATTTTTTTTATATTTTCCTTTATTGTAATGCAGTGTAGTGAAAAGCTAGACTAGGTAACCGTGAAATGCACGGAGATAATTTTTTTTTTCGTAATATTTTAAAAAAATTATTATATAATATCTTTTTTAATTTTTATAATAACAATTTATCATCATGTGTAATATTTTATTATGTCTTTTTTATTTTTTTTTCAATTTTAGAAGCTAGAACTATTATTTCTTTTTTTTCTTCACATAATACAATTTTAAAATATTCATTAATTTTATTAATAATTAAATTTGAATTTTTTTTTAAAAAGATGAAATTTAATTTTACTCAACCATTGACTTGTTGATGTAATAACATTTTTTATATCTTTTAATATTATAATATTAGTTTAATATTTTTTTAATATTTTATTAGTATTTTTTCGATCATTATTGTTGTTATTATTTACATTACGTTTATTTGAGGATTAGAATAGTAATACAAATAATTTTATATAATAAGTATTAACCAATATTTTTATTGTTATTTAAATATATTTATGATACTTTAAATTTTTATTATAATGTTATTTGTGTTTTTAAGAGATAATGATGTTTCTATTATAAATAATTTAAATTTATGGATTATATAATCTTGATTTAATTTTTACGTGTTATACAATAAGTTAGATGTATTTCAATTTAAATAGTTTATAAGTTAATGTAAATAACCTTATATCTTTAATTGATATTTTTAAAATTTTCATTTTATAATATTATTTAATAATAATAATATATTATGATGTGTAATTTTTATTATGTTTGTTATTATCTTTATGATATTATTTTCTACCATTTTAGATTTAAATTAATATACTATTATAGAAGTTATATTTTTTTTTAAGATTATAGTATTTTTATAATTATTTTTTAGTATCTCGTTAGTATTTGTTATATTTTTTATTATTGTTATTTTTTATTTACTTTACATTGTTTGGACGTTTTAATATATATAAATAAATAGATACAGAGAAAGATATAAAGAGACAGAAATGTATGTATAATTTTTATACCGTAAATATTAATCAACATTTTCATTATTATTTTAAATATGCTTATGATATTTTATATATTTATTATAATATTATTTATTATTAATAATAAATTATTATTTTTTTATTTATTTAATTTAAATTTTATAATTATTTAAATTAATTTAAATTTGAATTTAATTTTATAAATTTTAATTTTCACATATTATATAATAAAATTGATGTATTTTAATTTAAATATTTTTTATCAATTTAAAAAACCTTATATCTTTAAGTAATATTTTAAAAATATATTTTTACTATATTATTTTATTATAATAATGAAAAAAAATTATATTTTGAGTATTTTTTATGTTTAAGCTTTCTTTTTATAATATAATTTTATGTTATTTTAGATTATAGATAATTATATTATTACTGACGTTATATTTTTTATTTTCCTAACATTATTTTCTTAATTTATTAATTATTTTATTTTAATATTTGATTAGTATTTTTATATTTATTGTTAATGTTATTTTTATGAGAAAAAAATTATATATTTATAACATAAAATAATTTATATTATTATTTAATCACAAATTATCATATATGATAAATTTATTAATATTTATAATAATTATCTTAGAATATATTTCAATAATAATTTGTGATGATTGTATAAAGTTATTTTATACTGTTAATATATGATTAGTAAATTTATTTGTATTAATTTTATATTTATTTAAAGATTTAATATATATATATATATGTATTAACCATTACTAAGAAAGAAAATATATTATACATTGTTTAAATATTTGACGATGTTGGTGCTTTTAGTCACGAACTACTTTAACTCTCATTTAAATATTTCAAATAATATATTAATGTATTAACAGTTACTAAGCAATAAATATATTATACATTGTTTAAAAGATGACGATATTTAAATATGTTAAATAATTATTATATGATATGATATTAGTGTAATGTTATTTTATTAATATTAATAGTCAATTAATAATGTTAATGATGTAATATTGCAATGTAGCTTAACATGATAGACGCTATAGTGTAATTTATTTAATGGCTTAGTGTGTTACATGATAATTTAACAATTATTTTGAAAAATTTAAGTTTTATTGAAACTCCTTTAAATTTATTTTTGGAAGTATGTATATTTTTTTGACATTATTAGTCATCTATAATATTAATTAATCAGAGTTAAATATTAACATTTATAAATTGTTATGAAAAAATATCATACCACACACATACAGATATATATAATAAATATGAGATTTAAATATTAATTTAATTTATAAAAAATAAATATATTTTTTATTTTTATTCTTCATAAATTATTTGTTTGATTTAAATTTTTTAATTTTTTAGTATTTATTATTAAGTAACAATATTAAATGATATTGTAATAAAAATTTTAATAATCTGGTGATTATTACATAATCAAGGAATCTGAGATAATAATAATTTGTAAATTTTTTTAATAAATTATATTTTAAAGTTTTTATATGTTCAAGACAATAAATAATATTAAATTGATTAATTGTGGACTTAAAAACATAGTTTGACAAAAAAATTTATATATAATTATTTTGTTAGACTTATTGATAATGTAATAAGTTATTAGACAGTTAAAATTGTTGTTACGATATTATTTAAAATTGATAAATATTAAAATCAAAAAATTACTTGACAGAAAAAACTAAAATAAAATAAAAAATAAAAAACAATGAACTATAATAATAACAAATAATTTTAAAGGACCAAAGCCAAAAAAATATTATTTTTTAGGGACAAAATTGATATTGAAGCATAAATATAAATACCAAACCTTATGATGATATACAGACCATATATTAAAAATGTTAAATGTATCTCAAAAGGGTGAGGAATGTGTGTGCCATTGCAACTGTACCTATACAATTAATGGGAGGGGGTACATACTTGCTATTCACTTCGTACAAGCTAGCCACAACTATTCATTATCTTTAATGAAAACTAGGATGGTATGAGAAAAAACAAGGACAAAAACAAAACTCTTGTGATTTTAGTTGTGAGAAGCTAAATCCATTGGTAACTCGTCATTTGCTTTTGTGTAGAATCGCAATCATCATAATCAACCACATACTAGCAAGAAATGTAAGGATAAGTTTATAGAATAATGAGTTAATTACACTTTTAGTCCCTCGAGTATCATACTTGTATCATTTTAGTCTTTTAGGTTATCGTGTTAATTGAGTCTCTTAGATATTGCATATGTATATTTTTAGTTCCTAAAATATTATAATCGTGTAATTTTAATTTTTTAGATATCATAATTTTTTAGAAACTAAAATTACACAATTATGGTATCTCAAAGACTATAATCATATTTACACATTTACGATACTTAAGAGACCTAATTGACATAGTTAAAATTTGAATAACTAAAATTGCACAATTATAATACTTGAGATATAAAAAGAGCACAATTATAATACTTGAGAGATACAAAGTGCAATTAAGCCTAAAATAAACATATATTTAGTATAAAATATTGTATTATTTCCTAATAATATATTAGACTCGTACTAATATTTACAAAGGTAAACAACAACAATGTACGATAGAATACATTTCATTTTGGAAATCACTAGCATATTCTTAAACAATGTAAACATGGTCATTTAACATACACAAACAAAACTTCATGGAGATTTTTCATCATCCGAACAATCAACATAGACAAATCCTTTAATGTGGTATAACTATAGGCAAATGACCTCCTAATTTGTATTACAAACTATAGGGAGATGTTGCTAATATGATTTATGAAAAAATAATGATAACTTTATTTGGATAAGTGCACGCATGTAGTAACTTATCACTACACAAAACTTGCAATGACCTTGACCTTAATGTCATATTTATTTGTCTATCTATCATCCACGTTCATGTGTACGACCTCATCGATTTTTCTAAAGACTTTAATTAATAAAAATTTAGATAAAGGACTATTACAAGAAATACAAAAATGTTTAGAAACCAAAAAGATAATAAATATTATTTTTTAAAACAATTATATATCAATAATACAATTTATTAACTTAATAAATAATATTTTATATAATATGATAATATATTGATATTATTTATCTTAACATATATATATTTATAAAACTTACTTTAATTATAGTTATGTACTTCTTTAATTTTATAATTTAATTATATATAACATTAATATTGATATATTATATCTACTCATTGAATTGACCTATATTTGTCTAAGATATTTAATATTTTTACTGGATTAAAATCATATTAAATTAAATGGTCTTAACAATTTTTTTTAAAAAATAAAAACAAAAATAAATTTATCCTAATTCATCCGATAAACACTTTTAGAAAATATTATTAACACTAGTTAATTATTTAAATAAAAATTTTATTACATAAAAAAATGAGTTCTAATAATTTTTAAAATATTTTTAATGAAATAATATAAATTGTTATTAGATTTAATATTACTAAATAAATTAACTAGTTTTTTAATTTCTACACATTAATCAAAAGAAAAAATGTATTTAAAAATGAATTTTAAAATTAGTTCTAAAAATTTATGTATTGTGTGACAAATTATATAATTTTTGGAAGAACTAACCTGATAAACAAAAAAATGTATTTTACTCGTTAAAAATTGTGGTAGCTAGATTCCTCTCAACAAAACACCTAACACCTCACCAACCCACCGAGTGTGACAAATCAAGCTTAGGTTTCATTATTTCATTTTTAAATGCATTTCTGTTTTCCCATAATATATAAACTACAAAAAAATTGATTATTTAATTTTTATAGATGTATAAATTTGATCTTTTAATTTTTATATTTAAAAATTATTTATTTTAATCTTTGTATAAATATTTTAATTTTTTTATTTCTATTATTACATAATTTTTAATTTTTAATTATTATTATTATTTTGTAATTTTAAAAATAATAAAAAAAGATATTATAAAAATTAAAAAAATAAAATATATCCAAGTATAAGAATTAAATGAATATTTTTTTAAAAAATTTATAATTAAAACAACCTTTTAACCTTGAAAGAAGAAGTGACCTTGACATTTAAACCCCAAACAAGTGTAGAAGACGACAAACCCAAAGCCAACCTTGAGTTCAACTTTCTTAGCATCATCGTTCTCTCCGCTCGACCATAAACCCTAATTCCACTATGTTGAACTCCGCATCATCCTCCATCTTCTCCTTCACTCCCTCAATTCCCCAACAATCTCGCTTCACCGTCCGGGCCCAGGCCCAGGCCCACTCCAAGCTTCCCATTCTCTCCAACCTCAAAACCCTCGCCGGCGCCGCAGTCTTCGCCGCCGTCGCCCTCCAATTCCCCGCCGCCCGCGCCTCTCCTCCGCCTCCGCCCCCGCCCACTCTCGAAACCGACCACCGCCGCGACGAATCCCTCTCCCCTCTCTCCGAACTCCTCGAAACCAACGCCGAGGCCCTCGCCGCGCTCAAGTCCCTCCTCCAGCAGAAGCTCGAGCTCGGCGAAGACGACGAGGCGCTCGCCATCCTCAAGCGCCTCATCGCTGCGCAGCCCGACGTCGCCGACTGGAAGTTCCTCGCGGCGCGCCTCGCCTCCGAGACCGCCGACGCCGACGCCGCGCGGGCGTACTACGAGGAGGTCCTCGCGGCGAACCCGCTCTCGTTCGAGGCGCTCTTCGAGAACGCGCTGCTGATGGACCGGTGCGGCGAGGGCGAGGGCGCTCTGCGGCGGCTGGAGGAGGCGCTGCGCGTGGCGGAGGAGGACAAAAAGGCGAAGGAGGCTAGGGACGTGAAGCTCATAATGGCGCAGATTTTGTTTCTGCAGAAGAATGTTGAAGAAGCGTTAGGGATTTACAACGAGCTGACAAAAGAGGATCCTAGGGATTTCAGGCCATACTTTTGTAGAGGCATGATTTATAGTTTGCTTGATAGGAATGATGAGGCTAAGGAACAGTTTGCAAAATACAGAGAATTGAGTCCAAAGAAGTTTGAGGTTGATGGGTATTTGAGGACCCCTTTGTCAAGGATGAAGCTGTTTAGCACCGATGAGAACTGAGAAAAAAAATACTTAAAAGGGAGTAGTAATAAATTTGCTGCAATTGGAATAAGGATATGCAAAACTGAGTTAAATTCTTTTGCTTTAGCTATGGTATTAGTGATGGGTGGGTGTAAAAACTTGTTTGTATTATTAGAGAATGACAGAGAAATAAGGATTATTGGTGAACTTGACCACGCTTATGTGAAAGCTAGCCAGCAACACTAGGGCTGCTTGCTTTTGCTTTAACCTTTTGTTCTTACATCATGTAATTTCCTACTTTGGAGTAGCTGCTGCTACTATTTTCTCATTTTTGTCATTTTATCAATCTATTATATACCCAATCTTTGTTTTTGCTTTTGCATTTTCTGGGGAGACTTGCCTTTTATATGTGATTTGATTTCTTCAAGCTACAAGTACTACCTTTTCCGTCCAGCAAAATGTACCAACATTTCAGATTGGATCTCAGACTCAACCTTTTGATTCTTTTTTTTTTAATAATTATTTCTTGATTTATTTTCTTTGAATTCAAAATAAGAAGAAATAACAAATAAAAAATTTAATTGTAAGAGAACAGGAACTATAGCACTACAGAAAAATATCACAAATTGAGTTTTTCCTAGATCCACTATTTTGATGTGTGTACATACCACTGAAAAATATTTAATGGAAGGATCTCTTGCACTTAAAAAATCTTGATCTCATTCACTCTCAAGGCCAATACCGACATAATTATTGTCACTATTATTATAAAATAAATTTTTTTATTTGTAAAAATTAAAGGTGTGTAAAGAGTTTATAACAAAACATATTCTATTCAGTCAACAGAATTAAATTTTTTATATATGAAAATTTTACTATTAATAAATTGTATTAAAAAGATAAAAAAAACATTGTGATAGTAACGTTTCTTTTGTTATAATGTCATTTTTTATTTTTTTTGCGTTCTTCCAATAACAGCACTCGAATGCTACTACTACAACCATATACTCGGTTTGGTCATTATACCCATTATCAAGTGTCATCATTCATTGCACTGCCCCTGCCTTTGCCACTTCACCATCCAACAAATGTGTCACGATTTTTCAATGTCATAAAATAGATTCAAGATTTTTAAAAACATTTCAATTAAAATAACTGACCGGGTTGAGCATTTGTTTCGACCTACCGTGTTGCTTGTTTCAAAATAAATGTTTAAATAAAATAAACATTTATTAAACATACTTAAATACTAATTTGATTTAATCCCAACAAATATGATTGTTTTGGAGATTATAAAATCCTTTCATATAATGCCAACCCTTTCCATGATCTCAATAGAATATAAAAGAACTATCATCTTTCACAAGCATTGCATGGTTATTTCTAAATTTTAAAAATATAAATAAAAATATGGTAAAATAATAGATATTTTCATTATTAAAAATTAATGTTTCATTTGATTTTATAAAACTTATTGTGTCAATAGTTTATTAACATGGGTGTCAAAAATTTAAATTTTAAATTAAGATTAATCAATATTATAATAATCTTAACATTTATTTTATCTAAAAAAATATCTTTAATATAGTATATCAATACTCAAAGGTTAAAATTTAATTTAATAAAATTTTAAATTAGAACTAGTTAAATTTAAGAAAATATAATTGAAAAGAATAAAAAAAGTATAACTAAAAATATTAAATACTCAATAAAAGAGAAGTCACAAAACAAAACGAAGAGATTAATTCCAAAAAAGACTAATTTAAGAGCGAGGCTTAAATTTACAAGAGTTGATATGTTCCAAAAGACAAAATTCATCAGAGTTTTTCATATATGGCTAACACCAAAATAAGTTCCACAGCAAAGAAAATACAAAATAAAGACAGACCAACCAGAAAGTTTGAAGTTTGAACAGAGACTCCTATATATCTGCATATACAAACAATATGCAAAGTTCACTTCTTACCCCTTTTCCCTCCCTTGCCTTTCTTGTTTTTGTTTTTCTTCCCCTTGGCATTTTCCTTGATGTTTCCATGTCCTGAGTTGGTGGCACCTTGGGAATTCTTGGACATGTTATCTTTTGATTCCTCCAAAGCATTTTGCCCGTCATCATCATTGGCCACAACAGTTTTGGCTTGTGATGACTCACACTTAACATTGCTATTCTTCATGGACAGCAAATACAGTTGATTCATGACGTGCTCTACTTTTGTTCGTCTTGAAAGAATTCTCTTACATAGTTCACCAACTTGAGCGTGGTTCTCAATTACTCCATCACTACTGTAAAAGGGGAAGAAGAAAAGGTTAATGACCAAAGAACCAAAACAAAATTGCAATGTTACTATACTAAATCTGAAATTGGTGATTGGACATAAAACCACAGAAATTGTACTAGAAAATTTATGAAATGAGAAAGTTACTTAGATCACTAACCTCACAGCCAATGCGGAAAAAAGTTGCTTCATTTCATCAAGCAAGCTCACCACCTCCTCCACTTCATTTTTGTCTTCAAGGTTAACAGGGTTTTCTGACAAGCTTCCACCTATTGTATGACTCAAACCACCAATCCAAATATTCAAAATTTCCTAGAGCATAGAAAATGTGAAAAGAAAAGACTTAACGTATTAGACACTGAACTTTGATAGAAACAATTTAACTTTATATTTGAACACAGCAAAAAATTAACTTACCTTTATTCTTGTGGAATCAGGTAAAACCTTATGATCAACTGCGAACCCTAAATTATTCATCGCAACCCAGAAACAGTCAGCATTCATAGACATGTTAGTATCATATTTAATCCCACTAGAAGCAGAGCTTTTATTTGGAAAACCAAAACAGTTTGTTGAAGCAAACTCCTTAGATGTCGTGTCAGAAGCTTCTACAACTGGTGCAGTTTTCTCATCCACACTATCAACTCTATTCGGAAACAATACTTGCAATATGGCCTTTCTTTGGAACATTGTTAAATCAACACACAGAGCATCGTGGCACAAAATTTCTGAAGATGTGTTACAAAACCGGGCAACTACCAAGGGATTGTCAACCAGTTTAAATGCTTCAGCAAAGACTTTCAAACCCAGATGATTCCTTCCTTTCTGAAGAACATCACGAAATTCCAGTGGCAGTTGAGAGATCACATGGTTCTTCTTCAACAAATTGCAAAGAAAATCTATATACTTTCCAGAGCTCAGATGAAGCAAACATAAAGAAACAACCAATCTCAGAACAAACAACGGAAAATAACTTTTCACATCTAGATTTGATTTTTTAATCCAACTTATGGTACCATTTTGATCATAAAGAAGGTCACGGAGGACAGCAAAAATGAACTTATGGACTTGTTCAACACCTGGTTGTACATCAGCCAATACGCTCAAATTTGGAAGGGAATTTTCATCCTGGTGAATGAGCCATTCAACAAAAGAAGATTTTGTAGCAAAAATGAACCCCTTCCACTTCCAGCATGACGTTAAGAGCATAAGGCGGTCAAGGAGGTACATGAAACAACTGGGAGATATATAGTCAAATTCCCTTGTCCAATTCACACTGTAAGTGTACTGCAAAGCTTCATAAAACTGAAACATATACAGCTTCTCTTTAACTGCTTCATTACCTTGTGAATTTTTCTGAGCTGAATTTGATTGCAAGCTCTGAATAAACTCTTTCCAGACTGCATTATCTTCAAATCTTGTCAAAATTTTCTTGAACAGTTCACTTTTAAAATTAGCTGTACCAAGAATCATGACTACCATGCTTCCAATTTGACCATAAGTCAGCCTATCTTTCCGATTAACGTTTTCATTGATGATATCCTGAATCAAATCCTGACAAGTCTCTGTTGTTCTAAGACAAACCATGTCTTTTATCAGTGTTTTCCTCCAGTCTAGAGGAACTAAATAGCGGAATGAACAGTCAATTGGATTTCTACTAAATTTCTCCAATGTTTTCGACATACCATAGCAGAGGTTAAAACATTTGGATTCGAGGAGAAATTTGAAAACCCCATAGATCAGCAATAAAGATCTGAATTGACAAAATTCAGAAAGAGCTTTACTAACAGAAAACTTGTAGAGTTCGTCAAGAGTGTGCAAGACATCCATGCCAACAGAGACCAATTGTGAAGTCCAATAGCTCTGAGCAGAAGAAACTAAATCTTGAACATCAACAGACACTAGCCTTCCATTCTTCTTTAGAACTCTATCACCCAGTTTCATCACCCAGTTAGCTTCAGGGATGAGCAAAATGTAAATGTCATTTAGATTAGAAGTTTGCTTCCGAACACCCAAATAATTCAATGCAAACTCTCCATAACTGCTGTGATGATAAATATCTTGTGATTTGAGACTTGGAAGAGATTCCAAAAAACGGACAATATTATCTTTCCAACACATCCAACAATGAAACAATGTATCCACAGAAAATTGATTCTTCAATAACATTCCTTCCCCAGAATCATCAAACAAATTGTCTAGCCAGACAAACTTGGAGGAGTTTAGCTGAAAATGAGCGTCCAAAAGCTTCCACAAACATATTATTTCCCCTCTAATACTCCCATATGAACGAGAAGTTTTCAAATGGTTCATCATCTCAAAAATGTTACTATGCTCATTTGATAATATCTTAGCTTCAGTAGATGCAATCACATAAAAGCTGCTCACCTCTTCCTTTGCAAATGATAATGCTCTACTCAAAAGTTCAACTTTTTGTGCAAACTGCTTTAATGGCCACCCTTTACCTCCTGCAGACCAAAGAGAATTCCCAAGTACATAGAAAATCATTAGTTCATAAGCTTCCATGAATTTACGGGCTTTTCCCAGTAGATCAACCTCACGCAGAACATTACCCACCATCTTAGCAATGTTCACTGCCTCCATAAAGTTCCCCGATTCTTCTTCTAACACAAGAAGCTCGTCAAGTAAACTTAAAGATTGTAAGAACTCACGCTTCAAATCCATTGAATGAAAAGCTTTCACAAATTTCATCATGGATTTGGTGTCTTTAAGATCAAAGTAATTACGAGCACAACTTTCCAGAAATTTTTGTTCTATTCTGTATAATTCAACCATACAATGGTCAGCATTTTCATTTTGTTTCCAATGTTGAATGTAATGTAAACCAATATTAAACAACCCTCCTTTTGCACAAACATTCAAACAATCAGAGAAGAAACTGCCTCTAGCATACACCTGAGCTGCAATTTCATAGCATCCTGCTAAACAAAAGCAATCCCCTGCCCTTTTCAAATCAGGCTCTTCACATTTCTCCAAATAAAGCTTCCCTGTTACATTAGCAAAAACAAGATTAATCTTGTAGATTAAAAGTTCACAATATCAAATGCATAAAAAATATATAGTAGATAAGAAGAAAAATTGCATATAAATCTGTTCCTGAAGACTAAAGGCCTGGTTTGGGTTAGCTTCTAGCTTATGAAAGTTATTCAATCTAAACAATTATTTGATTTCTGACTTGCAACAAAGCCATTATAAGTATGTAGGTGCTTATGGAGAAGTCAGATGTGGAGGCCTTGGAAAAGGTTAAGTTTCATTTTAACTTATACAAGAAGTTGGATTCATTTTATTTTCTTCTTCTATAAGTATTTCTTGAGAAATTTGTCCAAAAGGGCTGAAGACCCTTGCTCTCACATCTGTAACCATCTAAATAATTCCACAACTACTTTATCCTAGGTTGTATCAGACAGAAATTCTGTTTCGTGTATACAATTTTCATTAACGTAATCCAGCTTGTTTGCCATGCTAGTTCTGCTACTCTATTCAATTTTCCATATCTCCCTCTCTTCACTTTTTCTCTTACATCTTGCTTCAGGCACCAAAAAATAAATATAAGATAAACAATTAGGTTAGTTAATTCCTTCCTTGGAACACAAGTTGATCTTTTTTTTTTTTGCCCAACTAATTCACATTGAGCTACGTCATGTCGACCCATTTGAGGACACAAAGCTCTTCCAGAACTATTTTCCCCATTCACAAACTTAAACTCAGACTTCGCTCAAAGGAACCAAATCTTAGCCACTCGGACAACAGGCATTGGTATTTAGATCTACAACAATGTAATAACGTAACACTCATATGACTTGAATTATGACAATATTATTCTTTCGTATTAAAATAATAAATATTAAATTCCCATCCATATGTCATAAATGCTGTTATTTAAATAATCAGCAGCTACTACAGAAGCAAGACTAGATGAAAGTTGTAAATGACTCAATAGAAATTTTGCCCACGTGAAATTGTAAGCAGCTACAACAGAATCTCTATAGCTAAAACGTCTACTAAAACAAACTTTTTTATTATCTACATAAATCTTTCATATTTTTCTGCACTTTAGTTTGTCTGGAAACTTGAGGTAATATTTTAAACACAAACAACAATAAAAAGTTTGATTTATTGAGTGTTTGGATTAGCTTATTTTAAAGAAATATTTTTTTTAGCATATTGTTGAAAGAGGTTTAAAAAAAACAATTGCTTTACTCTTTCAGAGTATGCTTCCTACAAAATTTAGAAAAGTGTTAAAAGAAATAGAAATGCATCTAGCATTGGTAGAATTCTCACATATTCATAAAAAAACGTAAGAACAAGCAACAAGTATTTATTCAATTTCATTTATGTGCAAAATGGGGAAAAAACCTAACCATCAATGTTCATAAATAGGTAAACTATATACTGAAAAATTTCAAAAATATTTATTAATAATGAGTTTGGGCTGTGAAAGACAGTACCTAAGACTCGAAGTAACTGATTTATTATATTATGCAATGCAATTATCAAACATGAGATATAAAAGTGAGATACAACTGTCGGTTTTTTTTGTTCTTTTACATAAAGGATAATTATTAAGATGAAGAAAAAAAAAACACATGGAATCCTCATAAACAAAATGAAGCAGAAATCATTGAAAAAAAACTAAACAAATCTTCACAATCTGTCTGGCCTATAAATCAAAGGCTTGTAAGTATTTAATATGTATATATATATGACATTATATATTTATATCATAGAACGGCATCTCAGATTTGTATTTTTCAGTTCAAACTTTTATATTTGATCGTGGGAAATGATTGTTCTTTTTATTTACTGTTTTTGAGCAGGCAGGTTCCAATCTGCAACCTGGATAGCCCCCAGCCAAAGAATGCAAAGCACGATCATGTATAGATAAGCTTGCTGTTCATGTAGTAAAGTAAAATGATTTCTTAATTCCTAAGAAGCAAATATATAACTTAAACTAGTAAAACACTTCATAAGCAAATGAAATAGAAGTATAACATGGATGACAAAGCTAAAGTTCATACCAGCTCTTTTGTAATCCCCTAAATCAGAAAAACACTGGGCAGCAGATTCAGCTATTCCTATGCCTTCAAAAATTTCAGCAGCTTCTCTAAGCATTGCATTTGCATCCTCAGGATTCAAATCACGCAAACAGTTTGCATTTGCCCTAAGACCAGCAGCCTTAGACTTTCTCTCCCAGTAAGAGTCGCCTCCTCTTTCAAAACACATTGTTGCCATCTCATAGTTATTTTGATAATATAGCTGCAAGGAGCAATCAAAATGAGTTGAAATCATTTGGAGGGGAACAAAATTGCTAGAGAGAAGTGGTGCGTCTAAAAAATTTTCGCTGTTACTCACATAGTATCAAACAATATGAGATATTACATCCAATTTATGAAATATAAAGAAATGTAGATTCCAAAGCAAACTACAATAAACAACCGCAAGACACCAATAAACAATGATTCGATCCTATGAAAAAAATGAATGACAAGTCATTATAATTCATTATTACAAAAGCACAATGAATATAAAGGTCGATTATAAAAATACCTTTTTGCCACGTGACCTCCATTCTTCTGGACTACTTGCAACTTTCATCGCCTGAGCAAGTGAATCATCCAGTTCTTTAAATTGAACAAGACCTTTCTTTCTCCAATAATCAAACATAGGTCTAGAGTACTCCTCCATATTCTCACATATCCACAATCTCTGTCTTGTACGAGTTATAGCCACATATAGCTGCTTTAGTTCAGAGCACAAAAGATTGTGTTTGGAATCACTGAAATTTGGAGACGGCTTAAGTTCTGTAGGTTCCAGTATATCCTGTTCCTTCATATACTCGTATATCACTCTCCATTGATTTTTTAAAGTTGAAGAACTAAAAAAATTGTACAGCAATACATCCTGGAAAACAATGAATAAGAGCATCAAAAAATATATATAACATACACAATAGAAATGACTTAGATAAGATGCTTTACAACAACCTGAAACTCAAGACCCTTGCACTCTAAAATGGTTAAAACAAGGGCCTGCTTCCCCACATAGTCTAAAATTTCCTTACGAGCAGAATCATCTCGAACCAGAATTACTTGCTCTGCACCAAAGCCAACAATTTTTCCACTCACATGTCCACTATTGCCAAATATAGTTACAATTGCATTTTTTTTACTTCCACATTCTAGAACCACTGGACCTTCTCCATATATCAAACTAGTTTCAGGCTTCAAAACATCAATTGAATGAGGAAAAAAATGAAAAAGAAGTTCAATGGTGCTTTGGGACAATTTCAGCACTCCAGCATGAGTGCGAAAGTTTTGATTCAATAAAAAAGTTTCTGAAATTTTCCCTTTCACTTTTCCTTGATTGTGTGTGTTTCCCTTTGATTCTACCACAAATTTCTTGTAAAAGAGAGATTTTATATCTTGGAACCTAAAATCAATTCCCCTTGCTATTGTTTGAGCTGTATCCCCACAGAACACAAAACCTTCTTCTACATTTTGGCACACATACTTGAACAAAGCAATTTGATTCATGGTTAAATCTTGCACCTCATCAATGTACACAAAGTGCATCTCGTCACCCTTATATTTGTTAGTTTTGAGTCGATGGTGCAGGTCAATTACAATGTCCGCCAAATCAAAATCCCTTTTATCATTCTTCATTTTCTCATAACTTTGATAAATATCATATATCATCTCTCTTTTCTGCCTGACAAGACTTGATGCTCGATTTTCAGATAATGAAAGATATTCCTCACGGCTTAGCTTACCATCACTAGATTCTGCCACTTGCATACCCCCTTTTATATGAGAAATGATTTCAGTGAACACTCTGGAGGAATCAAGCTTCTTAGTGTACTGGGAATTAAAATGTGGCCAATAGAATGAATCAAATCTGTCATAAGTCACCTCTTTCCTCCTGATGAATGTTTCCAAAGCAATAGATCTTACACTAACATTCAGACCATCAGACAATAAGTCACCGAATCTCTCAAAATAGGAAATCCCTACAGTCCCATCAAGCATCATTATAAACTTCTGAAATGTTATCACAAGGGGATATGAGTTGACAGGAAGATTCGTGAAAGAGTCTGGTATATTCTTAAACTGGATTGACGTATCAACATCAACAATATCTTCCTCAATAGAACTGCTTTCAGCAGAAATATTGCCACCACATATGAATCTGGATGCATCACAAGGGCTAATTATGTAAAATACCAAACAAAACCATGCACAAAAATTACAAAATAAATGAAATTTAAGTGAACACAGAAAACAAAACAAAAAAATCATAATCTCAGAAGAAACTTTCCATATACTTTGTATCATGCAAATTCACTACCAAAATTGTGATTCCTGTGGTCAAAATAAGAGTGAAGCTGTAGATTTTATCTTATCAAGGTTGAGAGAAATGAATATTAGTAACTTCACCAATTCTTAAAAAATGAGTGAAGGTTCTTTTTGTAATTAAACATCTCTAGATCTAAATAATAGAGTTATATCGTTCATATTAATAAAACTACAAATGTTGCTCCAGTTCTTTTTCCAAATAAAAACATATTCCACAATTTACATGTATAAAAGATGGAGAAAATATAACAATATAAAAATTTCCCAATAAATTATTTTTAAATTTTCATGTATGTAATATATCAATATATAAATTCAGCTTCAATATATTCAATTATTTCAAAAGTGAAAAATGAAAACCAATAAGCAAATTGCAAGAATTAAGAAAGACAAAAGGAGTTAATCCAACAATGGCCAGCTAATGCCGAATTGCCAGTCATTCATCTAACCAGTAGAAAGAAAAGCATATAATCTTCAGTAGAAGTTCCACACCTTTTCAATCGCACAACGTGATGTTTTACTGCTTGACATAGTTTAGGACTCACTGTAACAAATAGCTGGTGTAAGACAGGCTTATCATTCACAGTAAAACTCTCTTTATACTCATTATCATGATTCAAACATGGAACTGCAGCACTGTTATTTCCATATGTTTCCTCAACAGCCATATGATGCTTGTACTCCTTTTGAAATAACTTCACAGTCAAAACAGTGGTTTTTCCAGTACCAGAGCGACCCAATACAAATGTACTTTTAGGAAAGAGGATTATTTCAAGTTCTTCATCTGATACTTCAAACGGAAGATCAAATTCATCACTGTTATGATCAGAAAGCAAGTGACTAACTACTACTGATGATAAGGAGTAGAATTTCACCAATAACAAACTCTCCTCAACCTTCGAGTTCTCCACATAAATTCTTTGATCACAACCACTTAATTCAGCTTCATTTCCATTACTATCAAGATTCCTAAATTTGATGATCTCTATTGATCTTTCCCAGCTCATTGGGACCTCCATATTCCTAGAAAAGAAGCAAAACACATGATGTTAGAAGCTGTAACAGCTTAGCTCTAACTGAATTTAACTTATAGTACTTACCCCTCTAGGCATTTCTTACTGCAGTGAGTTATAAATTCATCAGTGTAGCTTCCAAATATACTATCAAGACGCTTCACTAATTTTGGGACATCCTCTTGAGGCATTATATCCCATATCTTTAAAACTTGAGTAAACCTCGATTCTTTTACTATATCTGTTGAACAAACAACAAAGAGACTTCCAACTTTGAATTGCTTTAATATCTGTGATGAATTTCCACAAAGTAAGTCCACTTTTATCCTCTTAGGTCTCCACCCAGTGGAGAGTTTGAGCAAGAGGTTAACAACTGACTTTTTAGTTTGCTCTGATCGCAATTTCTTAAATGATTTAAGAAAGTTATCACTGAAAAGAACCTGCTACAAAAATAAGGTGAGAAGGTGACAACAGGAACAAATGTAAAACTATAAGGAGATTGCAAATACCTTCCACCTGGAATTTTTGAAAAGGAAGCTATCTGCATTAAGCAAATCATCTAATTGATCCAATTCTTTCTTGGTATCCCAGATGCTTTTTGCCAATTCCTTGTCTTCATCAGCACTAAAGAAACATTGACGCTGTTTAGCATCAAGTACCAATGATTTCCAAACATTTTCCTCATTTGTTAGGGTCCTTTCATTTCCCAAAATCCACAAACAGTACCTGTTCAATATCAGAATTCCAGAATTACTCCATATCTCAAGACTAAAACAAAATTTATTTTGACACAAAAAGCATGCAAAAATAATAGTACACAGTAAGCTATACCTAGCTCTTGTAAGAGCAACATTAGTCCTCTGGTGATTGGAGATGAATTGAAGCGAATTACTGCAATTCGTTCTTACAGTTGATAATATAATAATATCCCGCTCTCCACCCTGGAAACCATCAATGGTTTTCACCTTCACATCAAATCCATTGGGTGTATCATACCGCTGTCCAAGTAAATCCTGAATCGCGACAACTTGGGCAGCATATGGAGACACTACACCTATACTGAGGTTCTCCTTCGAGACAAGCCATGCTGCACAGGGCAAAGCCATGTTATATATTACTATTAGAAATGTGTGCATATTAACAATTTTAAAAAAATCAAAATAACTAGTATATTTCAGATTTTTATCATTCACCTTTCTGACAAAAATAAAATTCCAACATAATTAATCACATTACAAATACTGGATCGTTGATACTACTAATTACTTAAATTATAACCTACTCACAAACATTATGCCAATTACAACCAAGTAGTTTAAAATCAATGAAAATTTTCACTTTTGATAAGTGTAGTCCTTTTCAAGGAAAATGAAAATACGCTAAAATGATAGATCATTGCTGAGATTTTGCATACACACACAAACCTTTAAAACATTTTTTAATTATTTTCATCACAACTGCTGCTTCAACCATATTTTTCCGGCTTCGTCCAGCATCATCAAACTCTTCAATGCCACCAACTACATTTATAAAGGAATAGGGTCCAAACATTGGCCCAGGAAGATATTGCTTTCTGTAGTCCTTTCTCACAACATTTGGAGCATCAAGAATTTGGTTTAAATAGAAGTGTGAATTTGGAAATGAACTTATTGCTGGATGCATCCTGTACTGTATGTTGAGAAAGTGATTTTGATGACCCAATGAGCTCAGCCTCGCAAATAGGCTTCTTCCAAAACCAACTTCATGAGAAACCTTAGCCAAAACAAAGAAAAGCATAAACATTAATTGCAACTTACTACGCTTCAGAAGGTGGAGATGTAGGGAGCAGGGATATTGAAAATTGAAATAAAGTAGCAGGTACATACATTACTTGCAACCATTGCTGGTAGCTGGCGTTCATCTCCAACAAGAACGACATGTTCTATGTTTGGAAGTAGTAGAGGTATGATTGACTCACATTCCTTCAACTGTGCAGCTTCATCAATCACCAAAACTTTTAATGGCTCCATGGCAACAGAATGCAGCTTAAAGGAACTAGAAGCAGTAGAAAATATTAATGAGGATGTTTGTAAACAGAACTCTCTAATTGATTCTTTGTTCATAGCATTTGGCAGGTTTAGTTCATCAAGTGAACCTTTAAGGGTTCTTAAAGAAGACAAGCATTCAGCTCTGCTCTCGTACAATAAGTATTCAACACCTACAAATGACTCAAAAGAATTATGTAGATGTTCTGGAGGAGAAAAAAGCTTTTCCAGTACTTCAGAAATAATATTATTTTGTAACAGCAAAGCTTCAAAGGAATTAACTTTGTGAAAAAGGCAAACCAAGTCTTCGATGTTATGGTCTGAAATGTAACTTCTAGCTATATGAGTACACAAGACAGAAATACAGTCCCTGAGTTGCACTGCTACAGAAAGAAATCTTTCTCTCACAAACTCGAGAAAAGATTTGTGCACCTTCTCAGTCTCACTACATTGTGAAGTGCTATTGTCTTTTGTCTTGTATATATTATTACTGTCAACCTGTTCTTGATCCTTTCTCAACTCATTTTCAATGAATATATGATAATGGGAAACACAATTTTCAAGAAGATCAATCATTGAAGTAAAACAACATCTCCAACCAGTAAGTGGTGCAAAGCACATAATGAGCTGCTTGACACGATAATCCAAATATATGTCTTCAATATCTGCACCAACTTTGAGCCGCTCATGATTCCCAAATAATACCATCTCTCCTAATGCACAGAACAAAGCATCAGAATTTCTATCAAACGATTCTCTCACCATGCTCAAGACACGTGATGCCACTTCTTTAATGGCAACATTTGTTGGGGCACAAACAAGAGTCCTATGGTTCATCTTTAGAAGAGTAAAAAGGAGTGTTCCCAGAGTTTTGGTTTTTCCTGTTCCTGGTGGACCCCAAATGAGATCCACAGTAGACTTACGATAGCACTGAAAGGAAGAAAGGCATGCACGAATTGCCTCATATTGAGACTCATTCAACTCTGATGATAACCTTTGATATGCTCTGTCATCCTTTGCAGCATCTGTCCGTAGAGACCAGTAATCACAACTTTCCTCAACCTGTGCCCCATCATATATCCATTAGGTATAGCAATAATTTTTATTTTAAACAAAATCTACTTGAAAGAACCACAAAGTCTCTATAACAATCAACAAAAAGATGCCATTTACAGTTTTATAAACATTTCAGCTTCTTGTTGTGAATCTTAAGAAAGTACATTTTCTATTGCAATATGGCTTTCCACTATATACTTCCTTAAAAGGTGATACAAATAACTGCAATAGATAATCAACACTTCATATTAAAATAACCAAAACAGCATCTCAGTGTTATGCTTTGGTATAAGGTTAACATGGTAACAATGTTTGATGACAAAAGCTTATGATTTTATTACAGTATAATCTTTGAAACATTGACTTAAAACCAAAACAAAAAACTAACTTTCTTACCACAGCACCAGCACATAAAATTTTCTTGATTAACTTTGAATTTCCTGACATGTGCAGTGCACTCCAAATTCTTCTATTGGGGATTATATTAGTCAAAAATACCATAAACAAAGATTTTTGCCCTTCTTCATTGACGTCAATATCTTTAGATGCAGCAACTTTAAAAGTAGAAATAATATCAGGGTCATCATTCTCAATCTCCTCTGTAACCCCAGCTGATAATACAAGAGTCCATGTCCTTCCTACCCTTTGTAAATCTTCGACAGTCTCAGGTTTAAAATCAGCCAAAATAAAAAGATCTCCAACCAATGTTTTGTACAGCTCTTTTCCATGGCCAGAGAACCTGTTTTTCCAATTGTCAGTTTTAACATTGTAGATTGTATTACCACGAGAGTTGGCCTCTCCAAGAGAAATTACTTCAGCATAAGGAGCACTGGATAAGATTTCCATACTTTCACATAACTGTGCTCGAGTTTCTTCCAATAAAGGGTACACATAGGACCCAAAATAATGCTGAACAGAATTGAACGATAGGTCAATAGGTTTCACCTGTAAAATGTACACAGTACGGAAATCATTTTAAAATGGAGGCACAAGGCACAAGCAACATGTTGAGAATGTGAGTGGTACGCAAAAACGTCAAGTAAATATCAAGTATAAAAACACCTAACCCTAAATGATGCTAAACAACATAAATACCAAAACCATACTTGCATGTTAAGTTGTTGGAAGGTGATGGTCAACGGTCAACTCAATGGAACTTGAATAACAGCTCTAATTTAAGCTCACTCTTAACTCATCCATTCAATCCAAGCCATTGCATACAAATATATTTAGGTTGGGAAAGCAAAACAATGGTGATTTTTTATTACTAGTTAATCAGTAAATAAGTGGTTTCACTTTCATCCTAGAAAACAGAAAATGACATAAAAGTTAATGGTACTGATCAAACCTTGTCCTGGTAGAGATCTTTATTGAAAATGTCTTCAAAAGACCAAGAAAATATGATGTCTACGAAGCCATGATCACTATAAGTAGTCGTCTTCCTGCTTGAACTTCGACTCATGCTGTTTCCTTCCTAGCAAAGATGCTTCCTGCACTACAAAAAAGTTTATCAAAAACTGATTTTGATATAAACCCTTAAATATATACAGGAAATAGATTCCTTACCAAGAAAGAAAGAATGCTCGTACTATAATCGTCGTCGTGGACACAAAGGAGGTCTCTAGAAAAACCATAAAAGAAAGGCAATACAGCATTGGTTAAGATTTTTAAAAAAAGTAAATAAAAAAGAAAAATCATAATATTCATTGTTACATTTTATTTTTAATTTTTAAAGAAGTACCTTCATTTTAAGATTAATTGAAGCTTAAAAAAAAGAGTAATTGACCATGTTTGCATGCAAGATAACTATAAAAAAATTATTTATTGATTTTTAATAAAAAAAAATAATTATCATCGAAATTGCAAAAGGTATTTCCCATGATTGTATTAAAAAAATCACTATTCATTCTCTTACTATCAATCAAACAAAAATGATCGTTATTATAATTTTTAAGATAATTATTATAAATAAATAAAAAATTTATTATACATAATTATTTATGATTAAATTACATGTTTATTTTAAGAAATTTTTTTCTAATTTAAAGAAAAAAAGGTAGAAGAAAAAAAAAAAAAAAGCGAAGTTAGATAGCGGCAGTAGTATATTATAAAAACTGTTGTCGTTTCGTTTCCTTCCTGGACAATCTCCTTGCCATGCATCATGACTCTTGATTGACTTACTTTTTAGCATAGTAGTCTGGGTCAGCCTTTATTACTTCCCTTTTTCAACTTTTCCACAAAAGATGTCACTATCTTTTTTACATTTGTTTTTCTCTAAATTAAGCAAATGTTTAAAATGATTCAATATTAACTAATTTTTAAATTGTAATAAGAAATCATTCACTTAAATTAGTTTTTAATTTTTCAATTTATTTAACTTTTAGTTTTCAACTTGATTTCTTAAGTTATGATTGAATTTTATTCGTTGTCAAAACACCCCTAAATTATATTTGAGAATAATTTATTTATGAAGAAAGTTAACATTTGCTTTATGGAAAGGTGGACATCTTCAAATAACTACTACTACATTAAGTGCGTATGATTAAAAATAAAATAAAAAACATTAAATATTTTGAAATCAATATATTAAATAATTCTCTATTTTAAACATTAATTCTATGTTTTTAAAGATTATACTACTAAATACTAATTTCCTATTTATTTTTGTTTTTAGAGGTAATTGGGTGATGTGCTGATTAATTTGCTATTCATTATAAATGATACAAATGGCATGCGAAGAAAGGGAATAGGTCGTGGTACAGTGTCACATTCAAGAAATTACAATATAGAAAATTGAGCACGAAAAATAAAATATTTTAAATACTAATTCCCTGTTTATATTTGTTTTCGGGGATAATTAGGTGACGTGCTGATTAATTTATTGTTCATTATGAATGATACAAATGGCATGTGAAGAAAGGGAGTAGGTCGTGGCACAGTGCCACATTCGAGAAATTACAGTACAGAAAATTGAGCACAAAAAATAAAATATTTTAAATACTAAGTCCTTGTTTATTTTTGTTTTCGGGGATAGTTGGGTGACGTGCTGATTAATTTGTTGTTCATTATGAATAATACAAATGGCATGCGAAGAAAAGGAGTAGGTCGTGACACAGTGCCATATTCGAGAAATTACAGTACAGAAAATTGAACACAAAAAATAAAATATTTTAAATACTAATTCCCTATTTATTTTTGTTTTCGAGGGTAATTGGATGACGTGTTGATTAATTTGCTGTTCATTATGAATGATTCAAATGACATGCGAAGAAAGGGAGTAGGTTATGACACAGTGCCATATTCGAGAAATTACAATACAGAAATTTGAACACGAAAAATAAAATATTTTAAATACTAATTCCCTATTTATTTTTGTTTACGAGGGTAATTGGATGACGTGTTGATTAATTTGTTGTTCATTATGAATGATTCAAATGACATGCGAAGAAAGGGAGTAGGTTGTGACATAGTGTCACATTCAAGAAATTACAGTACATAAAATTGAGCACAAAAAATAAAATATTTTACATACTAATTCCCTATTTATTTTTGTTTTCGGGGATAGTTGGGTGACGTGCTGATTAATTTATTGTTCATTATGAATGATACAAATGGCATGCGAAGAAAGGGAGTAGGTCGTGGCACGGTGCCACATTCGAGAAATTACAGTACAAAAAATTAAGCACAAAAAATAAAATATTTTAAATACTAATTCCTTGTTTATTTTTGTTTTCGGGGATAATTGGGTGACGTGCTGATTAATTTGTTGTTCATTATGAATGATACAAATGGCATGCGAAGAAAGGGAGTAGGTCGTGGCACGGTGCCACATTCGAGAAATTACAGTACAAAAAATTGAGCACAAAAAATAAAATATTTTAAATACTAATTCCTTGTTTATTTTTGTTTTCGGGGATAATTGGGTGACATGCTGATTAATTTGTTGTTCATTATGAATGATACAAATGACATGCAAAGAAAAGGAGTAGGTCGTGACACAATGTCATATTCGAGAAATTACAGTACAGAAATTTGAACACGATAAATAAAATATTTTAAATACTAATTCCCTATTTATTTTTGTTTTCGAGGGTAATTGGATGACGTGTTGATTAATTTGTTGTTCATTATGAATGATTCAAATGACATGAGAAGAAAGGGAGTAGGTTGTGACATAGTGTCACATTCAAGAAATTACAGTACATAAAATTGAGCACAAAAAATAAAATATTTTACATACTAATTCCCTATTTATTTTTGTTTTTGAGGGTAATTGGGTGACGTGCTAATTAATTTGCTGTTCATTATGAATGATACAAATGGCATGCAAAGAAAGGGAGTAGGTCGTGACACAGTGTCATATTCGAGAAATTACAATACAGAAAATTGAACACGAAAAATAAAAATTTTTAAATACTAATTCCGTATTTATTTTTGTTTTTGGGAGTAATTGAGTGACGTGCTGATTAATTTGTTGTTCATTATGAATGATACAAATGGCATGCGAAGAAAGGGAGTAGGTCATGACACAGTGCCACATTCAAGAAATTCCAGTACAGAAAATGAAGTACGAAAAATAAAAACTTTTAAATACTAATTCCCTGTTTATTTTTGTTTTCGGGGGTAATTGAGTGACGTTTTGATTAATTTGCTATTCATTATAAATGATATAAATGGCATGCGAAGAAAGGGAGTAGGTCGTGACATAGTGTCACATTCGAGAAAATACAGTACAAAAAATTGAGCACGAAAAATAAAATATTTTAAATACATTATGAATTTTGTTGTGACTTAGGAATGAGAAATGAATATTTTTAATTTTGGATTTTTTAAATAAAATGTATAAGTAATAATTGTCCTATATATAGTATATGAAGTTATAAAAACTACTATTATTTCGTTATGTTAATTTTTTTTAATTTAATATGATATACTGTAGATGTTGAGAACTTTTATTGAGTAAATTGTTATTAGATTGTGTTACGTATAATAGTTTTTGAAATTAAAAAATATTAAATATATCATTAAAATTAAAATTATTGTCATTTTAATTTTTAAGGTCTACATTTAATTATTACTGTAGTTCTTAAATTCTATAACTCATTAATCTCTAAGAAAATTATAACTCTAGAAAGATTAAAATGAATAAAAAATTATAATTTTTAGGTTTTTTAAATTTTTTTAAGTATAGGAATTAAAATATAATGAACGAGAATTTAGTGATAAATTTGCCTATTTTTTAAAATTTTTATACTATTAATTGATTATAAATTTTTTTAATATAATTTTTAAAATAAGATTCAATTATTCATTTGATCATTTTAGTTACAGATAATTTTTCTTTTAATCTCTATACATATTATTTTTAATTTTTTTTAGTCTTTATCGTATCAACAATAAAATAGTATGTATAAATAAAGTTGTCAAAGGAAATTACTAATCTAACTCTATAAATTAAAATGTGAAATGAAACAAGTCAGATTAATATATTTTTTCATAAATAATTGTTATTTATATCTCAAATATTATTAATATACCTTCCTTATATATA
>JAMLFT010000462.1:0-42098 GCA_026544285.1 Pachyrhizus erosus
ATATTACAAGAAATCAAGTTGTTTTTGAAGTTGATTATGGTAGATTTAAATTCAAGTTCACTTTGTATTTAAAATACATTTATTCAAATTTATGAAAAAAATTTATTTTACAATAGCTTATGAAGAATTTTTTTTTGCAATAACTTACGAAAAACATTTCAAAATTAAATAAATATATTTTTATTTCAAAGATCTTATTAATTTCAACTAAAATATAAATATTTTTTGAGTTAATAATAATAATAACAATAACATAAATAGTAATATAAAATAAGGTTTCATAATTGTTTTGCAATATTTTTTTGTTGGAAGAAACTAAATGAATGTTGAGAATTGAAAAGTTTATGATGTTTGTTGTGTAATGAAACTTGTAATCATATGACCTTAAGCGATAAGGTTGGATTATAAATGATGATTTGTGATTGGTAATCACATGATTTGATATGTGAGAAGATAATATTTGTAAGTTAAAATGATTTAGAGAAGTTCAAAGATAACAAATATCAATATTATTATTATTATTATTATTTTTTGCATTTTGTCATGTATTTTCACAATGTTACACATTTTTTTCATTTTTTCACAATGTTGTACATTTTGTCCCCTAATGACATGTTTTCATTTAGTATTATGTCATCATCAAATTGTCAAGTTAGTAGTCAACATTGTCATGTCAACAATTGACTAACAAAATTGACAAGAGAAAATTTGTAATTTTAAAACTTTAGAGGATAAAATTTGCAAAAATAATTAATTAAAGGCAATATTTGCAACACAGCTAAACTTTAAAGGTAGAATGTACAATTGAACATATATAACATTAATAACCTTTTAAAATAAGGGGCTAGATATCATTAATTCTCAATTCTTAATTAATAAATTAGCATTTTTTTATGAAAACAAACTAATTATAAACATAATTCAATTGACCTAAAAATACACAATTCAATTTATTAAAGTTGTCAATGTGATTTAATTTTTATTTTTTTGTAAATAAAAATTTATGGAGAAGAGATAGTATCCTAGTGTTGACTCATTAACAAGCTTATCAAGTAGTGCAAGTAGTCAAATGATGAGAAAATATATCATTCCCTTGGAGATTCATGAAATACTCATTAAATTTAAAAAACCTTACCATCTAGACTTAATGGGTGTATCGTAATCAAGTATGTCAAATAAATGGAATGATTCTTTTGAAATAAAAATAAAGTAAAACAAGAATACCAAGTTAAAATACTACTTTTGGGTTTTTATAATTAAAAACATGATAAAAAAAAATAAGGGTTTTCAAATGATGGATAATTGTCAAGTTAGATTTCACCACACATTACCATAATTTACAAAACACACCATATTCACTTTGAACTTCAATATCAATAACAATCACATAATGATATTCTAAACCCTAATTTCTTAAAAAAAAATTAAGTTTCATTATTAATTGTCAATCCCTTGAGCACATAATAAGGTAACTTGTCTTTAAACTTTATGACTTAAATAATTAATAGACCAAGTGTAATTCCTAGATACAAGGTTTTATTGAGTGTTTTGTTTTAGTTAAAGATAATTAGCATATTTTCTGATCATAATCACACACAAAAACAAACTATGTATGATCATCCTCCAATAAGTTTAAGCATAAAAGTAAAATATTGACATTGATAAACTAAGATGAATATGGGTGTGTGTATGTGTATGAATAATGTTAGTAATACTTTTTTTTTTAACACTGATTGGTCAGAATTTATTGGAACTCATCAATTTTGGTGGGTCATACTTCTCATTTAATGATTATCTCTTCTTATTTAGAAATGAGACCCACAAAAATTGGTGATTTTTAATAAGTTCTAACCAATGAAAGAGAAAATATTGAAGAAAAGTGTTAGAGAGAGTATATTAGCATTTTTTAATATATATATGTACTTAAAAAAATATATGTGGGAATAAGATTTGATCACTTCTAACTCCAACAATGGAGGATTTTACCTACTCATTTCCATGTATAACATCAATTACAACAAAAACAAAGAAGATGAAATAAATAAGCAATGAAAGCCTTTTTTTCAATGAAATAATGCAATGTACATACAATTAAGGCAACATCCTTTAAATGACAGGGTGGTCCCTTATATATAAAGCCATAGATCCAATTTTTTTAGTAACAATTCACTAAGCAAAATTACAATTTACAAAACACTTCAAAACACAATTCACTTAACTAGCTAGATTCGCTTAATGAATTTTGGCATCCTGACATTTGCTTGAATTTATGCTTAGCAAAATAAATTTACTAAGTGAATTCTCCTTATTCATAAGCTTCTTGAAAATGGTCCATTTGCTTAGAGAATTTCATGCACTAAGTGAATCCTACTTTAAAACTCTTCTTTTGTGCTTCAAAACTTTGCTCCAATTCCTTTCCAATCAAATCTTCAATTCTACAAGAAGGTTCAACAAAATAATTAGAAGCAACCTATTAAAAAGTTAACTAAATTGAAAGCTAAGCACTTACAAATTTACAACTTATTCAAATATTGCTCAAAGTACAAAAGGTGATATAATAGCCTAAATATGCACTTATCAATTAAGTATTTATGACAATTGTCACCCAATCTAAAACAAAAACTTGATAATCTAAAAGGTATTTATAAAGATAATTATATTTATCTCACTTCAAAGAGACAAATAGAGATTTATAGTATCTCAAATTCAATACCTTATTTTACTCCACTCAATTAACCCCTTGATATTTATTTCTCTTTATTTGTCACCCATTATTAACTTGTATTTATGATCATTTATGTTAAAAATTATTTATATTTTCAACTAATAACATTTCATCATTTATATTCCATATCAAATTATGAAATGGAGCTGAATATCATATAATTGTATTTGAAAGAATTTGAACAAAATGAGTTAGCCAAAGAATGTGAAGTATAAATATTGGTTTTGCTAACTATTCTTATAGATTATAGAAAAAGATTTAATAAATATTACTTGCAAATTGAAATTCAATTTCAATGGATTTTTCTTCATCCATATAAACTGATTTCAATAATTGTTTTTGCTGCTTTCACAGGTTCATTATTATTCACCAATAAGAAATGTTTAAAACTAATAATACAAATAGAAACTTAATATTCAATAATTAATCCAAAAACCGAAGCATATAAAAATATCTCAAAATTTTATCAAAGAACCGAAGGTTCTAAATGCAATGGTTATAAAAAAATAGAATCTTATTTTTGTTAGAATTTCTCACATTTTTTTTGTTGAATTTTATGTGGATATAAATTTAACTATACATAGAACTAATTTACATTTATTCCAAATAGATTCTTTTGTTGTAGACTTATTATGTAGTTTAGTCAATCAAATCGGCTGAATTCGAGTGAATATTAAAATGAACCAAAATATTTTATTAATGATCTTCAAGCATGTAATTATTTTGAGTGCCTATTTATTTTGGAATAATGTGGAACGTGGAAAGAATTAATAATGAAAAAATATTCATTGGAAGGTGTATCAATTAATGTTACAAATATATCCTTAAAGTGATTTCTAGAAAAATCTTTTGTTTATCAATTTTCAATAATAACATAACTATACAAATATATTATGTACCCATGAACACATGGTGTAAGAACATTAAATATACACTATGAAGTACTAAATAACATTTTTATATAATAAATAATTTTTTTTACTTCTTATTCTAGACAAACCCGTACAAAACATAAGACCTCTTAAATAAATAAGTAGATGCTATAAATAATATAATATAGATTGGAAAAAAAAAAAAAAATGGCTCTACCGGACGATACATTTTTACAATGCTTCAAATTAAGATATATTGACGCGGTTTTCATGCTATGGGAGCAATAATTAATATATCTTATACCCTTCAATTTATTCTTTATGGTCTCCAGCAAATGGTTCTAATTTTGTACCATTATGTGCACCCTCTATTGGACTTTCAGACATTTCAAGCTGCAGGCGATGACTCTCGTTTTCATTAAGACCGTCTTTCTCAGCATCTTCATCACACCTGTTACGCCGTTCACTATTATCTGGTTCACAAAACCCCTGTTGAAGTGTTGGAGAATCTGACACTACTTCCTCTTTAATTGATCCTTCAGCTTCTACCTTAGGCTTCTGATCATAAGAAACTAATTCATCTCCTGGTATTGATGTCCCCTCTTCTTGAAGCCCCGAGTTTTGCAATTTTCCCCCCATCTCAGCTTCTACCTCAGGCTTCTGATCACAAGAAACCCGTTCATTTCCTGGGATTGATGTCCCCTCTTCTTCAACCCTCAAGTTTTGCAATTTTTCCTCCATCTCAGCTTCTACCTCAGGCTTGTGATTACAAGAATCTAGTTCATTTCCTGGGTTTGATGTTCCCTCTTCTTGATTCCCTGGGTTTTGCAATTTTTCCTCCATCTTAACTTCTACCTCGGGCTTCTGATCACAAGAAACTAGTTCACTTCCTGGGACCGATGCCCCCTCTTCTTGAATCACCGAGTTTGGCAATTTTTCCTCCATCTCTTGATTGTCATTATCATGTGGCTCGTTAGCACCAGAATAAATTTGATCATGTTTCTCTTTGACAGCCTCCAGAATTTCATCACTTTTCAGCTCCTTTTCATTATTGATGGATTTGGAAATAGAACATTCTTGAAACTCAACACCTCCGATAGAACTTTCTATTTCAGATGGCATTTTAACCGGGCTAGGATCTTTGCCTTCAGCAGCATTCTCTGTTTCTGAATCAATTCCATCCTCATTTTTAGAGACTGGAAACGACTGAAATGCATCCCAATCATCTTCACTGACTTCATCTTCTTCCTTGTCATTTTCATCTGCCTGCATCACAGCAGCTGATGATGGTACAGAATGTTTCTCTTCAGTTCCTTCTGATGGCTTCGGCATTTTTATGTCCAAAACTGGTAATTTTAGATCTGTTGGATTTTTATCGTGTGTTACAGAAGCTCGGATTGCACCCTGCACGTAGATTATAATTAGAAAATAGTGGGAGCTTATTATTTCTATGGACAGAAAGATATTTGCCATTTCAAAAAATATAATCTACATCAGGGTCTTTCAGAAGGTCAATTAGTTATTGTAGAAAATCACAAAAAGATAAGCTACTTGAGCAAAATAAAGGTCAAAATAACTTGTTCACAGACACATCCATCAGTAACATAGAAGCACCTGAAGTTGCTGGCGGTGAAGAGGAGGCATTGATAGTAACACATCCTTGAAATGAATGGCTGATGAAGGAATTTGAGCAAGGCGAGAAACAAGCTTAACAGCTGTGCTTCTTAAATCATTGACTTCCTGCCATTTGTTCGAATGATGAAAAGAATGAATAACAAAATTAAGAAGAGCTAACTTCATCAATAGAAAATCCTAGTTCATATTACCTGAGAGAACCCATATTCTGTTGACAAAAAAATCATGACAATGGCCTCCAGAAGTAGGTTCATAAAAGTTCTCTGGCAGTCATAACCTTTTGACAGGGTTTGTAACAGCACCAGGAGACTCAAGCATTCACTAGCAATGGTTACCGATTCTCTTGTTATAGTTTTCTGTTATCAATAAAAACATTGAATTAAAGTTCAATATTAATATGAACTGATAATTGCACTAATGGAAAAACATATGCAAACGTTGCCTATACCTTCAACATTTTGTGGATCAAAGTGAACATGTCCGTAATTAGCTCCCCAACAAGAAACATTATAAAAGAGCTATCTTCTGTATTTACACCTCTTTGAATCCTGGCTTTAAGAAATTGCAATCCTATTACTTGAATCTGTTAAGAAGAAAGTTCTATCATTTGTATTTCTTTCTGGGTAACAGTCATGGTGTGTGTGATATTTCTTACATATTCATTTACCTGCATATTTGAATTACTGAGTACAGTTTGGATACATTGAATGCAATATCTCAGTGCACCAACACAGATGGAGTTCCTTGCTTCACAATCTTCGGCATATTTACTTTCAAGAGCTAGTTTAGAAATGGATATAATTTGTTCAAGAGAAAATGCAAGCTTTGTATGTATTAGCCTGCGTTGGTTGAAACTTTTAACCTCCTGCAAATGGAATCCCTCAATGCAATCCTTAGTCAGAGAAGCAACTACACTCAGACAAGTTCCAAACATATCTCTTAGAGGAAGAATGCTATCATCAGGCTCAGCCTCATCTACAAAACAAAATTGGGTAAAAGATCCATCAGTTGTGCTGCTGAATGAATCAAATTTGATTCTTCACTCCTATATTGGATAGCTTGATGCTTAGATCCAGCTCAAATATCTTGAAACTTGAGGGACTCAAATCATTTTTTTGACAAAAAGATCGTACCATTTTATTCATTAAATTAAAACTAGTAAAAATGCGTATGAGTAAACAATGAGGAAATACATGTCAAATAGTAACACTCAAACTAATGATTCACCAGGAGGCATGCATGAATATGGACCAAAAAAGTTCCAACTAAATTGGCTTACCATCAATGATTCTCTTTAATAAGGGATTTGTACAGTTGACCATGTCAATGGCTTCTGATAAGCACACCTCAGTTGAAGCCTCCCTAATGCACTTGTAGCCAATTAAAACTAATGCCAGAACCACTGATTTGGGATTCTTATGCATCTAAGGTAATCATAAGAACAAATCATCAATGAAGATAAATTTTTTACGACATATATAATAAAAGACGAATTTGCTATAAATATTGCAAAAGTATTTCCATTAGTACATAATTATAGATGATTGACAAAAAGACAATGGCTCAGACAGAAATCAGTTATCCAGTATCATAGACAATGGACACACCTTGGTCTCAATACGGTTAATGACTGCCTTTGTTGTGCTACAAAGTGTCTGTATCACATTTACTTCAGAGTTTGAATGAGTCACTGAAATTGCATCAATACTAGACAACAGAAATACAGGAATTTTTTTAGCATAGTATATATATATATATATCCAACGCAAAATGTCCATCAAATGATTGAAACTGCATTAAATCATCAGTCACTGGAAATTAAATACCTCCGAAAAACTTTAAAAAGATAATCTAAACAAAGTTCCATTGTTATCAAAGCAAAATTTTCACTATTGAAAATTTCTTGAGGACAATTCTGTGCAACCTGTAGGGAAAAAAAATGAAATTTCAACTTCATGTGTCTCAAAAAATTGAACGAAGCAGCAAAAAACTTACTAGACTACGATGGGAACCTATTCTGTCTTAGGAATACAGTGCTTGAAGAGTTATCATAAATCATAAATCTACTACAAAAATGCAGAGTAACAATCCTTAAATCAGTCTATCTAATGTCTACCTGTGATAAAATAGATACCGCAAGACTATTCCAAGAATTATCCATGTATGTGGAATATGAAAGAATCTGCATCCATTAAACAGAACAAGAAATGTAAGAATAGTTTTTATTTATGCCCATTCCATATAATATACACTCAACCATATGAGCATAGGGATTACTATGAATGTAAACATGCAGGACTCACTGTAGTGGATTACCATTGATATATTAACGTAGTGCACATTAGTCATCAATTTTTTCTTCCTTTAAATAGTCAAACATTCTACTCCAAACCAGTGAAGACAAAAATAGTATCACTAATTTATCAAGGACTGCCAGTAGATTTAAAATAGTTAGTTCTCAAATTCAATATTATCCATAAGGCTCTAAATAAGATGTAGCAGTTCCAAATGTTTATAAATTATCTATTGTTTACAAGGAAGAAAGAAGCTAATATTTCCCAAGGACTAGTTTTTTATGAATATCTAGTGTGCATGTCAATCATGTTTGCAAATTCTGTCTCAAGGACCAACTCTCCTAAAACTTAGGTGGTTAGGTGGAGGTACAAGAATGATTTTACACATCCCTTCATGCAAGAGCCCTTAAGCATGGACAATGCATAGGCTCACTTTACCTAATGCAAACCACAAAGGATCGAGGTACTGACCACTTAGGTGGAAGCACATGAATGGTTGGTTTTATGTCTCACACACTATCGAATGTAATAATTCACTTAGCTTCAGACAATCCCTTCCTTCTATATGGTGTTGATGAATTTACTAAATGAGGAATATGCATTCACATGTCCAAGTGAAATTAAATGGATAGGTAAAAGTAAATGTCATTTAAGGTCAAATCTCTTATCTTAATAGGACATGATTTAGAAGACTGTATTCACGGCAAACATTAAAATGTTGTTTTGGAGTTGTATGTCAAAGAATCCCTTAAGATAGAATACCCACCTGCAGCAGTTCTTTGCAAATATCCATGGTAAGTACCCCAGCTCCAAAAAATCTTTCAGTCAAAAGAAATTGAAACATAGGTAATACAATTTCATATAATTTCAAGCCAGAGGGTTTCACTTCATTACTTGGCAAGTTCTCAGCATGCTTATCATTAACAAAAGCCAGCTGTATAATTGGTCTGCAAAGGATAGGATGTTGTGACTGAAATAGACCAAGAAGAGAAAAGCCCCAAAGGAACTTAAAATCTTCACACTTCAATTCAACCATGCTATATTGATATGTAGTGGCACTAAGTTTTTGGGAGTTTTCTACTGAGGTTTCATTTCCTTCAGAATTCACAGGAACTGCATCAAGTGCAAGTGCATGCAAAATTACAGGCCAAGATTCATCTAAGCATGGACGCAATTTTGAAGATACAATAGGTGATTGCAAACCATCGAGGAACAGATTCCACTGCAAGTAAGGAGTAACTAGAATGAGAAGGCAACCATAAAGATGTTAACAGTTTCATGTTGATCCCGGTTTCATCTCCCAGATGAAATTATGCAGTCATTAATATTTGGTAAGGTCAGATTCAGGCATACCTTCCTCTTTGGGCTCAGGCATAAGCATATATAACTATAATCCTTCAATGTATGGATCCAGTACTTCCCCAGAATACTAGAGCTTTTTTGGAACAATGGTAATAGTGCCAGGTACTTATCTGGAACTCCACCTTGGTGCTTCCTCATCGATGCATATATATAACACTTGAGAGAAGCATGAGCAGCCAGAAGTCTTATTTTGATCTAAAATATAAATCATAAATAAGACAAAAGATCTAGATATAAAAATATCAGAAAAACTAAGAAGTACATAATAATTAGAGTCACATGCCTTGCTTGTGACCCATTCCGCAAATGAAGGATAATAAATGTCCTCAAAGTCATTCAATGGGCGTGAAATTAATGAGAATATGCGCTTGACCACCACTTGGTCACCACTGATGATTCCACTAGTCAGTATCTGAAATTTTCACATACTACTTAGTTAAATTGTATTTAATCACATACTTGAGGAACTTCACACATATTTCTAAAAGTTAAGGATGTGTTCAAGGGAATCCCACAAATGGATTTACAGAAGTAATTTTGGGGGATTTCTAAAACAGCACATAAATTAATTTCAAGGATTAAAAAGGAAATAAGGAGAAAGATGAAGTCTTTTACCTTGGTAGCCAAGTGCAAGCCTGCCTCCAATAAGCTAGGACTAGAAGATGTGTCCAAGGTAGTGCGAACTGCTGATACTAGCTGGGCCTATATTTAGTACAGTTTCAGTCATTCCAATTGAATCACAAAACTCATAATCTACTAAACCATAAAAATGACACACGTTATATATAGGAACTCTTAACAAAAAGGTATGTGAATTAATTAAATGATCCTTAAAGAAACAAAGAAAAAGTATCCTTAGTTGACAAAAGAATTGAAATCTTGGCATGGAAAACAATTTGGCACATCCTGTCAAATACCTGATACTGTTCCAGCAGAAGATGCCCAGGAAGCTCAGGATCAGATGCTTTTTCAAACTGTTAATCCAAATTCACATACAAGAACAAATTAATAAAACTTGACCATTAGGGAGATAATAAGATTAAGATACACCATGAACTCCAGATAATTAATACAAGTAATTGAGCTCTTACAAGACTAGGTTGAACATTATATTTGCCAAAGTTAAGTATAGAGACTGAATACACAAGGAGAAAAGATCCCTTGACTGTTTATTTATAATGATAATCATGAATACAAAATAATGATATTATCTTTTAATTGTAGGGATGATACAATCTGATTTAATTATCTAAAAATCAGTTAACTAGGTAACTGAAAATAATAAAGGAAACATAATATAATCTTATCATAATTAACAATCATATTTCAACAGCTACAAAGTAAACAATGGTCAAATTATCCCCAATGTGTTTGTAGTATTTTAGAGTGTATCTCGGCTCTTTGGTAGTTCCTTTGAGTCTCTGTTGCAGTATATCTCAGCTGTTGCCAATTGTGTGATTATTAGTTATAAACTGTTGTATCTGTCATGTAGTTAGTTTCTCATAACAGCTGGCTATTCTGACTATATATGAAGTGTTACTGATCTATAATCAAATTGTACTCAAAACAAAAACTTATCTCAGAAACTCTAAATTTTCTCTTATTATC
The DNA here is from genome assembly GCA_026544285.1 of Pachyrhizus erosus. Lineage (NCBI taxonomy): Eukaryota > Viridiplantae > Streptophyta > Magnoliopsida > Fabales > Fabaceae > Pachyrhizus > Pachyrhizus erosus. Next base: position 10,497 of record JAMLFT010000462.1, read on the forward strand.
TCTATCTTTCACTGTCTCACCTATACTGAAATCTTGTAGTCAGTGTGTTGATGAAAGATGAAATACTATTAAACAGAAGAAATAAAGATTTCAAACAAAATAAGAGGACAAGATATCATCAAAGGCCAATGAGAAACATCGAAATGATAGAATAAGTATTCAATACATTAAGGCATTCCAATGTGAAAAGAATTCGTGAAGATACAAGCAGACTCAAACCAAATGGTCAAATATAACAGTATCACAGTTACCAGATTACCCTAAAGGCTCTCCCTTAGTTCTACCACATGCCCTAAGGCTAATAACAAGATGCTCTTACATAAAATAAAAGATAAAAGAGAAAAAAAAAAAAACTGTTAATTAGCTCCAAGAAAAGACTTTATTTGCCATAAAATATTTTGCATTCTTATCAAAAAAAGATTAGAGGGAGAAAAGACTGATGCCTACTGGCTGCATATTACCTTGTCCACAATAGTGCCTAGAAGACTGATGCCTACTGGCTGCATATTCTCAAATTGAATTGTGCTGATCTGATATGGGGAAAATGAGAGGGGAGGACAAGATTGATTTTTAATATATCCTGAATATTCAATACAAGTGCAAAAGCCTAAGTCATGCATAGCTAAGCGTACCTGATAAGCAAGTGATATTAACTCTTGCAAGTGGAGAACTAACCAATCACCAGTGGCCTGCCCACTTGCATGTTCTTTCCTTGCCAAATGTAGATCAAAATGTGCAGGATTTCTTCCAACAGCATCTGGTAGATGGCTCAAGCATCTGCAATAACATTATTTATTCAAATAACAAACTATAGTAAAGAAAGACTAAAATTGGATTATTTTATCAAAAGAAAGATCAGACTCAATACAAATCATGACATAATTTCAAGATTAATTCTTTACTAAAGGATGATGATATTTTCAACATCAGATGACAGAATCCTTTCTTTAATTATCTTTAATAGCAAAACAAAGGGGATAAGCATGTAAGTTCAATATATTCATATAAAAATTTAAACATAGTTGAGAAATACATACTCTGCAGCAAAAAGTCTGGTCTTATATCTGAGGTACTTCTCCCTATTAGCGGCATCAATGGAAGCTTGAAACTTGTGACTTGGTACACTGTTGGAGCCAGGAACCATATTTTCATCATCTCCATGGTTCAACCTTGAATCACCATCTGGGTTATCATTTGCTGCAATATTATTATTTTTGGTGTTCCTCATTGATGTTGCAAGGACCTGTAATAATCCCATCATACCATTGTAAAGAGTCAAAGAAAGTATTTTTTGACCCAAAAACCAAGGTTACTGATTGGAGTTTGACAATTGACAGCATATGTTTGTAATATTCCTCTAGCATACTATAAATTGAGGGTATACTGGAGGCAATTTACGGACATCTAACTTTTCAACATGGCATTAGCAGTTCCATCAACTGTAACTTGAACCCATCACAGTCACATGATGCTGTTTTCTATCTTTTTTGCTCACTGACAGATTAGTAGCCAAAGTAGTGTAATGTCATTTGAGCTTGCTTGGTGATTTGTTAGTAATATCTAAAATGCATCCATGAGTCACTATGTTACTGGTTATACATAGCCTATTTTCTCATTGTAAATAAGACAATTGTGTGGGGATGAATCACTTAAGGTCATGATAGTGTATATGCTGTATATAGGCCATACTGTAAGTAGTATAGACTTTTGAGTAGCTTAGAGCAACTTCTCAGTTAGTTATGACAGATGTTGAGTTAGTAGCAACAGCTGGCAGTCTGTTAGAGCTAGGACTCTAACTTTGTACTCTATAAATACCTTTTCTATAACTCAAATCATAATAATGAAATAATTCAGATTATCTCTTTCTAAATTCTCTGAATTTCTACAGGTCATAAGCATTTTCAAACAATAAGGATCTCTCTCAATCCTTCTTCTCTTTCTTTTTGTTTTACAAGCCAAATCCCTGCATCGATTATATATCTCTATGATAAACAAATCCTTAGATTACCCCCTCCCCCCTCCCCCCCACACAAACAGACAGAAAAAAAATTCTTAGATGCCAAGTCTATATGTCTGTTATGGATTACAAGGCAGCTCTTTTACTTTTGTATCTTTCTGTAACAATTTTGCGTCAAAAGTGAATATTCACATCTTCCATGTGTATTTAACTTTATTTTCCTTAAAAAGCATCAGTTTTCATGTCTTTTTAACTAGTTCTAGATATTGTAATCAGTAAAGCATATAGAAAATACTGATTTTTTGAAATATAAAGCTTACCACTTTGCGACATACTGATATCCAATGTGAAGGACATGAAGGACAAGATGCACAGAGTAATCGCATAATTGCGGTTCGCACTAGGTTACCAATTCTGTACAAATGGAAGAAGTAAGAACTCAACACCCTAAAAGCCAAATAACAATAACTATAGTTGACCATGGTCAATTTGTTAATAAAATATAAATATAAATTATAACTATGCTTGACCATCGCAACTGCTGTCATCTAGATTTCCCTCTTAAAATGAATTCATTAAACTGCCTACTCTCCTCTCCCATTCCCGCTCAGTAAAAAAAAATATATAATTCTTAGAATGACTAGTTTTTGGTTTTCTTGGATGTTGCACACTTTATTGTTGTTAACTAGTATTGCCTTCTATTGACTTGTCTAGGAAAATTACTTGTACCAGGTTTTGTATTCCTTCTGGCATCTCTGCCTCTCTGATATAAATTCTTATTTAAAATAAAGAAACAAGAAAATTACAAAGCAAATGCATAGGCAATTACCTAAAATAATTTCATGAAGCTAATAATAAAAAAGTGTTTGATCTTAACCCAAGAACTAATCAGCAGGAAATGGTAAGAAAGCTTTTTTTTTTCTATGTACGTACTCAGAATCAGTTTCCTCATCCAGCATAAAGAATAAGTTATCTTCAATCTGCTCAACAATAACGGAAGCCTGTAAAGATTAAATCAGCTCTCAGCACAAAAACCTGACATGATAATTTTTCTATATTGAAAATCATATCAAGATGGGGAACTAACTGGATCTTTCTCAATTAGATGCCTTAGAGTAGACACAGCAAGATGCCGTAAAGTTGGCTGCATTTAAAAAAAAAAGTAAAAAAAATAGTAAGCAGAAAAGAAAAGAATAACACATTATTGCATATAAAAAAAAAATAGGAGGGAAACCTGTCTTGATGACAAAGTAGACAGAAGAGTCTGCACATGGGAGTGTACAGAAACAGCTTGAGGAGAAAAAAGAACAAGTTGTTGTGTGAAGCGTGCACTCCTGCGATAGAACAAGCAACACTTTGTATAATCATCAATAAACATCAATTTGACTGAAAAATACTACTCCCAAAGACAAAGACAACATGGCCACGAGAAAATGTTAATTATATGATAATTGGTGGAATGAAGAAACGTACTCAAGCATAGTTGAAGTTTCTTGCCAGCTGCTAATCTCGACAATGGCAGACTGGAAAGGAAAAAAATACTGTATGAAGTATACATAGAAAAAAAATGCAGCGGCCCTAGATTTGAACAATCTATGCCCCACTTCAGTGCATATGGTTGAATGCTAGGAGTGCAACTCTCATATCTTTAAGGAAGCTTCTTCAACACAGTAGCTATTTAGTATAAGATTAGGTGTTTGAATTTTATTTGGTAACAGGCCCATGGTTTTTAAGGGAGCTTTTGCAAACAGACATGCTGAGGAATTTGTAACTTTGCTTCATTGATTTTTTTTCTAATATTTCTCATTTGTGTTTTCCTTTTACATTAAGGAGGATTATTTATCCTGGAAATTCTTTATAAATTATAATTATTTTTTCTTTCTTCTTAATAAGTTTCTATATTTATTAAAAAATACTAGAAAAATTCACCTTGGAGCGCGAAAAAAAGATGCTTCCTGGGGCAAGCTCAGGACCAAGAACAGTAACTATAGCATTTATAAGGCGGCCAACTCCCTGCTGAATGTCTACTAAACCATTCTCATCAGATAAAAGAATGTCCATAGCAAGAGAAAGGGTCGCCTGTGAATAAAAATAGAGAGAATCACATGATATCTAAAATAAGAAATATTATATTACACAAAAAAATAAGGTACATCAATCTGATGAGCAAATAAAAGTGGCAAGTAGTTTTCCCTATGTTTGGATGTCTAATAGTAAGTGGAGTGAAAGGAATGGGAAAAAAATTACAACTCCATTGTTTGGATATATTATGATGGAATAGAAACTTATTTTGGTTCAATCACATCCCCCCCCCCCCAAAAAAAAAAACATGGAAGGAATAAAGTTGGGGTTTTGGATGTAATGGAGTGGAATCCATTCCATTCTAGAGTTTAACAAATTCAAACAATGGAACATATAAAATTCCATTCCATCCTAATCTATTCCTTCACTTTCCCCAAATCCAATCACATTTTTCTCTTCATAATTTGGGTGCAAAAAGATAGATCAAAGAAGTAGATACAAGAAGGATGTAGATGTAGAAATGAACTTCTATGACAAAGGTCAGGGCAGGTGGCAACTAAGTGAGGGATATGCCTTAGTAACAAAACAAAGAATTAAAACTCAGTTCTTTTTATTGGTAAAACATTGGCAACATTTTTCTTAGCCATGTCCATGTAAATGTGCATTTGTCATAAAAGAGTTTGCTGTAGTGGAGCATGGTTATTGTAATAAAAAAATATTTAAAAAAAAAGGCTGGATGTCCCAGATGAATCAATCACTGACATTTCATTGTACTAAGTTAATTTGGTCCTTAACAAATATTGGGCCAACTTGTTTAAACTTAACAAAAAAAGTGTTTATGAAATTTAGACAAACACATCAAAAAAATTAAAAAATTGCTTACTTTATTAAAAAAAAAACACTTATTTTAAAAAATAAGCATAAACAAACCGGCTCATTATCACATTAAAACAAGGGCAAAGCTCTTCATGCTGCAATTATTCTGTCAGAAAGACCATTAACTCTATTTGTGAGACAAAAAATCAGTACTATATTAAAATGGGAATACCTGGACATGAGAGACAAAGGACAATCCAGCAGCTTCTATGGTTAAAAGAAGCCCATGCATAGACCAAATCTGCAGATTAGCTACTGAACTCTTAGCCAGTGAGGAGATAGAGCTCACTGTTGCAGACACTAAAGTTGACAAAGCAATCCCTCCTGCACTGCAGTCAATATATATAAGAAAATAACTGTCAAAACTTATATAGAGAGAAGATAATATTGTAGACTTGGGTCAGAGTGCCTGATTTATATATATATATATATAGGGGAAATATCTAATGAAAGGGTTATTTTTATATAAAAGTGAAAGGATTAAATCTAAACCATATAGCTATACATGGATGGTAAAGATTTAATGTCATGTGATCACTTAAAAAACCATGCGACTTTATAAAAAAAACTCACATGATTTAGTGTGTTTCAATCTTGATCATTCAAAATAAGATCTAATGATTAAGCTTTATTTCTCTCACTCTCATAAAAAAAGGCCCTCTCACTAGATATGCGCCCTAGATATATAAAGACCCTGTAGCAATGGGAAAAGAAAGTAAAATGAATAATCAGTTATATAAGTTTGAAATAGTTACTAGATCTGCTCAGCCAAATATCTAAGCTAATATCAAAATGTGCAAGAATAAGGCAACAGAAAGGATTCAACCATCATGTAAGTCATCTACCAGAACCAACGTGGTTTTTCATAATCTAATCCTCTAATGAATTAAATTGTCTCACAAAAAAGAAACTACTGTAAAAGTGTAAACTTTTCATAACCATCCTTTTCCTTTTATTAAATTGCAATTACTAATCAATTAACTTACAATATGTTTAATTAATTCTTCAGTTGTCATGGAAAGAGCTGGTAAAGGAATGTCTGGTTGCCATAGGCAGTGTTGATACACCTGAAAAGGTTGTGTTACTGGTGGAATTGGCTGCAACAGAGTCATCCGATGATAGAAGCGGAAGAAGTACAAGGGTATCAGGTGGGACGGGACTCCAAAGGTCACGAGTAGAAATGATAAACTCAAAAGGATAAAAGGAGACATCAACGGAGATGAAGTACCTTTAAAATCAAGAGAAAAGCAGCGATAACCTTTCTGAGTGTGATGGTACCCTAAGAAGACACATTTGAAGGATCAATGAGAGAGATTGTCACGACTAGGGGCTAGATTGTAAACAAAACATGTGGAACCAAAGACTCAAGGAGGAAAGGTGTAAAGGGATGCTTGAGGAAAGAAAACAAAGTGGGAAACCTAATGAGGTAACAAGCCTTGAGAACATCACCCCGAAAACAATGAGGTACATAACCATGAAGGAGAAGTTTCCAAGTGGCCTTAATAAGATGCCCATTTTTGCGCTCAGCCACCCCATTTGGTTGAGGCATATGATAGGATGTTTGGTAAAGAATCCCCCTTGGATACCATAAATTGCTAAATTTGCTGAAATAAGTACTCAAGAGCATTATCACTGCAAATATAGGGATACTAAACTGTGTTTTTATTTCATCATAAATTTTCTCAAAAAGAGAAAACAACTCATACATATCTTCATTAACCAGACTCACGTACAACAGTAAAAATCATCAACTAAGATAACAAAATATCCAACACTAGAAGGGGTAACAACATGAGATAGACCCCAAAGATTGGAATGAAGTAAGGAAAAGGGAGATGCAGCTCTTTTATTGAATCTGCCAAGGAACAATTCATAGGTGTGTTTCTTTAACTAACACGACTTACAATTCAAACTTGACAAATGATGAAGGCTAAATACTGGAGGTAGGGCAAATCACAAATGGGGGAAAACCAAGGAAGGAAACACAGTTAGCCAAAAATATATTTCTATCCAAGTAGTGGGCACACTGGGCAAGCACGATTTAAAAAAAAATACCTCTATCAAACTCTAATACATTGTTAAAGAGAAAGAAACAAAGACATAGATTGACTAAACTACAAGTGAAAATAGCACAAGTATAGATGTATATAGGCTTATTGTATTAATTACACATAAGTAGAGGATTATATGCTTATAAACTAAATTTATTACAGTTGATTCTCAACAATTATGTTAAGTGATTTTGTTAATTAAAATAGTTGTATATTTTTGTAATTGTGCAATTACCCTTGTATTTATGACTCCTAATAAAAATGTATGCTCTGCATAGCAATTCAAACATACAGAATCCATTTCATGTCTCTTGTTGTCTCTCTTTCTAAACAAGTTTCATTATGATTTCATTTTTGTTCTTGTGGAGGATTTCTTATACTCAACTTTCTTACTAATCTTTTATCACAAAAAAAACCCAATTAATTACCCTTTATTAGCCCAACACATTCAAAAACTTGGCATAATAGTTTTTATACTCTTTACACTAAACAGGTCAAATGTTGTGCAGCTCCAACAAATCAAAACTCATCAATGATTCAGAATGAAAAGATGATAACTTCAAGGAATTAAAAAACCTGATAAAATAAACATGCAAACTACTAAGCATTGATTGGTATTATAATAAATGACCTGCGATGAATGCAGCCAAGTGCCAAAGCAATTGATCCAGCATAGTTGGGATCAGTTGCACCATTTAGGTCGCCTAGTAGTGATCTAGTCTGCTTGCCACCATCATTGATGAAAAGGACAATCAGAAATGAAAACAATAATTAGCAATTAATACAGACAAAATTTAGAAGCAGTGTGTGTGTGTCAAGTGAGAACGCGAGAAATGAAACCAGCTAATCTTGCCCATATAATCATACATGGTAAGATTGTTTTTATTCAGATTTAATCTTAACTGTCCATTGATGATTGTATGGTCAAAGATTAGTTCTCATTTCTTAAGTCCTCACATAATATGCTCCCTATATAAGCAAGAGAAGGTTTCTTATAATTAAATCTCAGTTACAACAGAACAGTGAAGAACATGTATCTTGAAAAGCAGACTGGAGGAACTTTACCATTCTTGCAGTGAAGATATCGTTTCCAAATCGAGCTAAATATCCAAGACTTTCGGATGATGCTCTACGCTGCGATGCACAAATGTCTCCCTCTGCCAAAATACCCTTCCATGCAAATTCAACAAACAACATGCCATAACATTAACGAAACAAAAGAAAAAAGGGCAGGTGTTAACAAATAATTGAAGAGTAATTCTGAATCCTCCTACAACATCTTCCTACAAAACCTCCTACTTATTAAAGGAAGAAAGCATTGAATAGTTTTTATATTTTCAAGATAATAAATGAATTTATTTTTGTATGTTTATTAAAAGATTTCCTACCAGAAAAATAGATTGTGCCAAACCCAAAATCTCTTGTCCTAATGTTTGTGGTCGAAACAAGAGCAAAGCCTGAAAAAGATAGCAAAAACCTTATGTTATGTGAGATCCACAGAAGATACTTTGATAATACCAATAGAAGCATGAAGAAAACCTTAAAGCCAGCAAGTAAGCCCACACAAATATTGGTAAGACTAGCTTTGCGCCAATGTTGTTTTTTCCCAGCTTTCAAACACTGCTCAATGATGCCCAGAAGGGAGAGCATGCCCCCACTATCCTGAGATATAAAACAATAACTGATGTCAACAATACTAACAACCACTCTCTGAATTCAGCAATCTGCCAAGGGTGTGTGATGAATTACCTGAGAAGCAAATAAGATCCCAAAAAACAGAAGCATCTGGTTCACCAAAGTCTTGCTTATTGTCTCCGGCTTCAAGGTTAAATAAAATTAAGTTGTTACTGAAGTAGAAATCCATCCGATAATAATAATAATAATAAGACAACATGGGAAAGGCAATATGAATGAGTTGGATGAACAAATCAAAATTTATTTAAACGTACAAAGAAATTCAAACACAAATTGTACAATAGCAACAAAATTCTTTCCCACTAGGTGGAGTCAGGTGTCAACTATATGGATCAAATAACCGTATTATGCTCTATCAAATACCAAGTTTTCACCAAAGGCCATTTTGCTCAGGGCCTTTTAAATGATTTCTCCCAGGGGTTTCCACCATCTTTCTCCACCCCTATTTATCAGGCTATTCTCCATCTAATCAACTCTTCCTACTAAAGCCTCCTTTGGTCTTCTCCTCACATGGCAAAAACATCTTTTAGGCAGAATCTGTCATCTTTTCCTCGAGAGATTCTGTTGCCAATACAGAACTATCTTGCTATCTTACCATGCATCTAGTTGGAGAGGAATGCTTAGATTTTTCAAGGTGTTTTGATGTCTCTACAAATGTTGTGGGAATGCTAATGACCATTTTAAGGGGATTGCCATTTCAGATTTGCATAGAGACAGAGCTGCCGTTGTACACTGTTATTTTTGAGTTTTGGTATGCCAATTCTTTGTATTTTTCCTTTTAGTAATTTTCTTGTGGAGGATATCTTATCCTCTTATCTTTGTGTGCTTCTTCTCATCTTTCAATTCCTCTACTAAAAACAGTTAAAACCTAAAGCATTTCTCCATTTCATCCATCCAGCCAGTGATAGATCCAAAATACCTTAACTAATTGATAGTGGTATGGAATCATCTTCAACTCCAAGCCAATGTTAGCATGGGTTATGCTGATCTTGCATCCAGTATATTGCTGTTTTTCTTCTACTGAATCAGAAACCATATGGCTCCAGAGCTTGTCCACAACTCTACTTAGCCATTTTATTCCCACTCTCAACTCTCCCATTTGGGTTATATCATCAACAATAAGCATGCATTGAGCCATAGCTAGTGCCTAAAGTTAGAACATCCAGCATCATAACCACTAGTTTATGAATATGTTTTGTTTCTTACTACATAAAACTAAGTAGCCTCCTCCAATAAAGACACTATACCTGGTGGCAGAAGGAGGTGGGAGTTGCTCAGTGGAAAGGTGCCTCTAATACTAAAGTTTAAGGAGATAAGATATCATTGCATGGGCAAAAAAGACACTCAGCTACACATATACATACATATAACCAACAACACTGGTAAAGTAGGAACTATTTACTAGACAATAATTCCTGAGTTCTAATTCGAAGCAAAGCTAGATGTATTTCACATATAAAATATTCCAACCAATTCTTTTAGGGGTGTTTATAAACCAAACCAATTCAATGTATAAGCATAAAAACCAAACTGAAAAGCAAAAAATCAACTAAACCAAAAAGGTTGAAACTTCTTATGGAATTGGATTGGATTTGGGATCTAATTCTAAAAATTGATTCAATTCAATCCAAACCAAACTAAAACTGACATTACATAAATAAATAAAATTAGCATGCCACTCATATTTGTACAAGTAGATATTTATGAAATTCTGATACTAATTTATTTTCTCCACGGTCTTACTATCTAGATTACTTCTTATTATTCTAATATTTTAAATAAATTTGATTAATTTTGAATTTATTTAAAATTTATTTCTTAACTTCTTATTCCTTTTTTAATAAAACTTTTGTATTTAATAGTGAAAAAATAAGTATTAATAAATAAAAAAGAGTAGATGGAATAAAATTAAACAATACAATATCTTTCAACAAAGTCAAAAAATAAATTATAACAAAAGTAAATGTGTTAGTTTGTAACTCAAAAATCCAGGATTTTATTAATTTTAATCTAAAATTATATATATTAATTTTAAGCTTGTAGAAATTGGGTTATAAGATAAAATATTTGTTACATTCAGTTAATCTTCTATATACTTATTGTGTATTTCAAGATTTATTTACTATTTTCTAAAAAAATAGAAGTGGTGAAACTGATCCGATATATGCCATATTTTATTAGTTGGATTGGATCATATGTGAATTTAGAACCAAATTGATTAGGAGATAAAATAAGAAAACTGACGTGATTAGATCAAATGACTTTTGTCTTCAAAACCAATCTAATTCAACCCATGAACGCTCCTAACTTGGAAATTGGTGCTTCATAAGGCCTTTGAACTTGTAAAAAATCACAAAACTCAATTTGAATATCGACTGTAACCATAAAGACAGTTTTTATTGGGACACAAAGGAACAGCTAGACAAAACCCAAGACATGCGATCATTCTCCAATAGAAATGGGAAAATGAAATAATAAAGATAAACTTAAATTGAACCTACCCTTGAACCACAACTTCCACTTTCTTACTTGTTACATCTCCAACCAATGCTAAAAAGAAAACAGAAAAAATGCAAACATATGAATGTTCATACAGTGCACAATTAAGGAGTCAAACTAATCAGGATTAGTTACAATAGTTAGTTAAAGGACACTCAATTAAATAAGATGGAGAAATAGTAGAAAGGTGACATTCAAGATGTTGTATTTGGAGAGAATTGACATAGTACTCGGTTGTAAGAAAGGGGAGTTGAAAGGAGAGGATTTTTGTATTGATTGTATATTTTGTATATTCACTAATCTCCTTTTTATAGGACAAATAACTAAGCTTAAAAAGGAAATGAGGAAATAATAATGATGGGGAAACAAATATCTAAAGATATTCTTGGAAATGTGGGTTGGATCTAACTCAACTGCAAAAACTAGTTCATAGGGTGAAGGTTGTCCTCCAATTATATAACATTATTTTGGCCATATCACTACTCGATATGGAATCTCCAACACACTCCCTTCATGCTGAGGAGTGGACATTTCGAGTCGTGAAGTTTACAAGACTAAAATTTATGAGTGGTCCAATAGCAACCTAATAGCAAGTGACTCAATAGGCTCAACAACTTATCGTTAGGATATGCTTTGATGCATCTTAGAAATGTGAGTTTGGGCTTAAACTTAATCCCAAAAGTTAGCTCATAGGGTGAAGGTTGTCTCCCACTTATATACACTAGTTTAGTCATATTACTAGTCAATGTGGGATCTCTAATAGATATTCAAATAGATCTTTTTGCCTCCTAAATATCTATGATATATACAAGGGGAAACCCTCAAAGAAGGATTCTTTATCCTTGTCTCTGTTTGATTTCATTAAATCAATAAAAAACACCTTTTTTATTCTTATCAATATTTGTGCGATAAATTCTTGTAACAAGGAATCCATCACAAACACATGCCAAAATTAATTTTCTGATTCCCAGCTTCTACTTGATGATGTTTCTGCTTTTGTTGTGATTTCAGAATCTTCCAAAATCATGTCAGACAAAAAGAAATTATGTTCCAATAATTACTTGATGACATATTAAGATGAAAACAGTGTATCTAACAATAACAAATTTAATTGGAAGATTAAAAACCCCAGTGTAGACTTATAAAGTGGGGGGGAAAGTTTATCTAAAAAACCAATGGAAAATTACATTTATGAATTCCAGTCAAATATGTTTCTGATCTTAAAAAAGGCTAGAGACAAATGACCAGTTAATACATAGTAACTGTAAATTGTTAACTACGTAAGTAGTTGAATGTTAATTGTATTCTCCAAAAAACTAATACCTGAGGAAAGCTAGAAATATCAGTCTCCCATACGCAGGGCATAAGGCCATCTTTTCCTCCTTGAAAAGCTCGAAGCTCATCTTCAAACCAATCCCTTTATTCACAGAATAACAAGTTAGAAACTGAGAAGGAAAAGAGAGACGCCTAAAAGGACCTCTCCACTTGTTTTCAAAATAATACTAACCAATCTAACATTCTATATAATATCAGCCTCACCAATACTAAACATCATAAATAAACAACAGAAATATTAATATAATTGATGACATCAATAAATTCCATCGCCGTAATTTGCCACTAAGTTTTAATGAGTATCAATTGCTGTTGCAAAGGAATGGAAAATCTCATACATTGAAATTCTATTTAATACAAAACCTGGTATTTTGGAGCAGAATCATCAGACTTGGTTAACTGAGAGAGGAAGTGAGGAATATAGATCACCTATTTATGTTACTTGACAGAGGCATCTAATGCTTTGGGATGCAGTTAGTAGCAAAGGAAAAAACAAACAATTGTGAAAGGAGAGAAATACAGATGCTATACAAGTTTTCTTTTTATATTTTTGGATAAAAAACATTTTATAAGGAGAAAGAAACCAAATACATTGAAGCACCACAAAAACTCCTGTAAAGCCTAGAATGGAAGGGGGGGAAAAGGCTTCTCATGTTAAAAGTGTGCAATGTGACATTTTCATTGCAGGTCTTCTTGAAACCTAGAAAATATTATAAGTTGATCTAAAATAACAAATATAAGTTCAAAAGTAATAAAAGCAAGCTTGCAAGGAAATATCAGTGACTGAAACGTGCTTTATCATTTTAATGTGAAACGGGCCTCAGAAAATTAAAGATTGGAAAATTAAAATGAAAAATTATGTGAATAATTTCATGAACAAGCTATCTCTGGTAAATAGAGGGTTAGCAGTTAGGTGAAACATTATTGACAGCCTCACAGCTATATTAGGTGGACACTATGATAAAACCAAAACAGAATTGAAGAGACAATAGGAATCTTTTATTGAAATGGAAATAATAAAAAACTGAAACAAAAAATAAACCTCAAGTATTCGAGAGACTCTCCACTCTCAAATTGGTTTTCTTCCCCCCCCCCCCCCCCCCATCCTATTTCTAAATCCCTATTTATTCACCTTCCATAACAAGATATTCCTATCTAAAATCCCTTATCTCTATCTTGACAGCAATCCCCTATCTCTTCCTTTTCAAATATCTAATATATGTTATCTCTATCCCTAACAAACTAACAAAAATCCATTATATCTTTGTTTTATTTAAATTCAATCATAAATGCAAACTCAAATCCCTGACTAATCCTAATTCTTTTTATGTCGCCTAATATACACCTTGTTGATAAGGGTTGTTGCCTATCACACTACTTTGACTCAAGTTCCACTCTATCAAGAGTAGCGTACTGGCAACTGCAATGAAACTTTATCCACTCCAAATTTGCAATTTGCACCACATCACTAGAAAACTTACTACAGAAAATCAAACCAATCTCCTTAGAAAGCCACTAATAGTGGTAGGGCAAAGAAGAGAGAAAAGTAGAGTGGATACAGGCAAGAAAAAACATGTTTTAGTCTACCTTGAACAAATTCTAATACTTTAAGAGTAAATTGGTGAGACCTGAAACACAATATAGTATATGGTTCTTGCAATTACAAGGGAGATTTTTCTTAACTTTGCAAACAACATAGGGGACCTTTGTAATTTCATCGGACAACAAGGGTTTAATGTAATTTACGCTAATAATTAAGACAAGATACAATAAAGTTTAATTGCATAACAGCCAGATAGAAACCTTCCAGGAATCCATGGACCCAACCATGCATCTCTCTTGTCTAAGAGCAGCCTCAAGCACGAACTTTCTTCGCATTCTGAAGAATATCTTATTCAAACAAGAAACATGAAGATTTAACAGTAAATCAATTGTTACAAACATGAAATAAATGCAAGAAAATCATTTAACATTTTTAGAACCAACTTTCACTAAAGTAAACCAATAAGTCACACGTTAGCACAATTTCTTCTGTTTTAAAGATGTTTTATAATTTTTTGAGCTAACATGACAATATAATATCCATTTTCTCATACAGTCTAATTTTTCTCGGCACTACTTTATCATACAGACTAATTTTTCTCAGCACTACTTTATCATACAGACTAATTGAAATTCACTTTCACAATTCTTCTGATATTGTTTTGCTTCTGCTTCTCTCCTTGGAACTCTTGTTTGGCAACGGAAATTTTAGTGAATGTTGGGTGCATCCTAGCCCCTAGTTCCTACTACCACTTTTTGAATATTAGCTTTAATGGTTTTGCTGAAGTAAAGAGGCCTAGAGTCCAGTCACAATGTGTAGTCTAAACTACAATTCAGTGTACATGGTTGTAGCATTACTCTTTTAAAAGGGTTTCTATAGCACAACAATTGATGTGGGATAAGAATAGGCATTACTTTTTGTTAAAAGTTATATGTATTTTTTCTTTATTCTTGTATCTGTTTTATGTGTGCCTATATCCATCTCTGTAAACTAGGCTAGGGGAGCAGACTGCAACACTGTTGTGCAGTGTGTCAGACTCTGATTTCTTCTTCCAGTATACATACTTCTGTTTTTCAATATATATACTAAGTCTGCTGTGAGTAAAATACTCAAGTAGTTCCAAAGAAATCAATGTCTTAACTTTAATTTGGTATCAGAGCACCCAACTCTGTAGTTCGCCACTGTCTGCCGTCGTCTACCACCATCAATCTCGGAGTAGATTCTAGGGTTAGGATCACCTTGATCCAAACCACCATGTCACGCACTGCCTCTTTCTCTCACCCAGTCAAGTGCATGCAGCCCCCACGTCAGCCAGACCGTGTCAAAAGCTCTCCTTGACACCCCCACCATGTCCGTCGGAGCCTTCTCCTTCCGTTTGAGAACTATTTAGCCTCTTTCTGTTATTTTTCAAGTTGTTTGGCTATCCTTCCTCCTTCGTTGCATCCTCCTTCCTGCATTCTCTGCTTCTGCACTTATGGCTACTACTAGACCAGTAGGTATCTCAGGATCAGTTCTGTCTATGGGACCCCCACTATCTCTATAGAGAAACTAAACAGTAAAAAACTATCTCTCATGGTCAACCTACATAGAACTATGGTTCCTTGGTCAAGGATACCATGATCATCTAGAGAAAGAAGCCAGTGAGATACCAGGTGAAATCAAGACCCAATGGCAGCAACTTGATTTCCAGCTTTGTGCACTGCTATGGCAGCCAGTTGAATCTAAAATTTTAGGGACATTGAGAATATTCAAAACTAGTGTCTTTTGGAAGAAAGCTCAAAATATTTTTATCAATGATATTCAACGGTTATACAACTTTCAACAAATAAATTGACTTATTTCAAACAGACTGATCATGATATGATCTCACATGTGACTCAAGTTCAAACTACAGTAGAAGAATTAAAGATATTGCTAGAAACTGATTCCTTGGAGGGGATAAAACAAAAACTTAATAGACTATATATGGTTCTAACTATGCAAACTTTACACACAAATTTTGATCATATCCATGATCAAATTCTGACGAGTCATTAAATTCCTTCCATGGACAGTCTAGTCACCAGGCTCCTACGTATTTTTGCTATGGGAAAAAATGAAGTACTACTTAAACGATTGAAACCTCTACAATGGTGACCACTCGTGGAAGAGGTCGTTGTCAAGAAGAAAGACATGGTGGTAGAGGTGGATGTCCTCAGTGCACATATTGCAAGAGAATGGGTCATACCCAGGACACTTGTTATTCTTTACATGGTTTTCCCAACAAATTTGCACATATATCTAAATTTGAGAAATTTACAATCTACTTTTCTAATGAAGAGTAACAATAATACTTGAAGCTGAAATCCAATAACCAAGCTCAGTCATCCTCAATGCCAAGTGTCTCAACAGCTTGTATTTTTCAATCTGTCGAAGGTCAAAGTTCTTGGATAGTTGATTCAGGTGCTTCTAACCATATGTTTGGTAATAACTTTTTATTATCATCTATATCTCCGCAAAATTTCCTCACTTGGTTACCTTAGCCAATAGTTCCAAATTTGCATCTCAAGGAGTTGGCAAAGTCTCTCTTTGATTGTCTTTAAATTTAAATTCTATTTTGTACATTCCTAATTGCTCCTTTAATCTGATATATCTAAGCCAATTAATTCGTTACTTAAATTGTTCAATAACATTTAATGTTGATTCCTTTGTCATACAGGAACATGGTACAATCATCTGATTGGCGTAAGACATGCATCATGAGGCGCACTACCTGGAATCCAGTCCTATTGTCTCCTGTTTTGCTGCTTCTCCTCCAAAACTTTTGCATTATCTTTTAGGTCACCCTAGTTTAGCAAAGTTAAAAATGATGGTCCTGAGTCTTAATCATCCTAAGATGTTAGATTATAAGTCATGTCAGTTAGGCAAACATACTAAATCTTTTTTTCCTAAACAAACCGAAACAAAATATAATTTTTCTACTATTCATTCAGACATTTAGAGACTAAGTCGTGTTACATCTTTCGATTTCAAATATTTTGCTACATTTATAGATGAATGTTCTCGATGTACTTGGATATTTTAAATGAAAAACAAATTTGAACTTTTGTCTAATTTCATATCCTTCCTCAATGAAATCAAAACCCAATTTGAAAAACCTATCAAAATTCTTATAAGTGATAATGCTAAAGAATATTTTTCTAATGATCTTTTTTTTTTGTCCTAACAAGGTGTTTTACACCAATCCACTTGTCCTCACACACCACAACAAAATGGAATCGCAAAAAGAAAGAATCGGCATTTAGTGGAAACTGCTCGCACCCTAATGCTTAGTGGAAATGTTCCCACATGTCATTGGAGTAACACAATTTTCACTGCTTGTTTCTTAATAAATAGAATGTCGTCTTCATCTCTTGCAAACAAAATTCCTTATTCAATCATTTTCTCAAATGAACCTTTATAACATATATCTCCCAAGGTTTTTGGTTGTACTTGTTTTGTTCATGATGTTTCTACAGGTCTTGATAAGCAATCTGCAAGAGCTATCAAATGTGTATTTCTTGGCTATTTACATCTACAAAAAGGATACAAATGCTATTCTCCAACCACTAAGATATTACATGTCTACAAATATAACATTCTTTGAAGAAACTTTGTTCTTTTTCTCCTCTGTACCAGACTTGAATTATATACAACAAGTGCTACCCATCCCATCCTTAAGTCCAATAATTCCTCCCACTTGTGAGACTCATCATCTAGAAGTCATTCAGCCACACTCATCCCCTGATAATCAACCAGAATTCTCTTTCTCTCCTCTCATTGTATATCAACATAGAACACCAATACATCGTCCCATTATACATGTGTATCTCCCTTATATTACTTTTTCCTTTCATCTTTGTCTTCTTCCACCATTCCTAAAAATGTTAATGAAGCACTTAACCATTCAGGATGGCGACAAGCCATGATTGATGAAATGCAGGCTCTTGAGCATAATGGTACTTGGGATCTAGTTTCTCTCCTGCCTAGAAAGAAAACATGTTGGTTGCAAGTAGATCTATGCTATCAAAGTTGGCCCTACTGGTGAGGTTGGCCGTCTTAAAGCTCAATTGGTGGCTAAAGGTTACACTCAAATTCCTAGTCTTGACTATGGTGACACTTTCTCTCTTATGGCTAAGATCACTACCGTTCGCTTCTTCATTGCTAAGGTTGTCATTCGTCATTGGTCTCTCCACTAACTGGACATCAAAAATGTCTTCCTTCATGGTGAGTTGGAGGAAGAGATTTATATGGAGCAACCTCCTATTTTGTTGCTTAGGGAGTGCCTAATCTAGTTTGCAAACTTCATCATTCTCTTTATGGTCTCAAACAATCTCCAAGAGTTTAGAATGGAAAATTTAGTCATGTGGTACAGAGTTTTAAGATAAAGCGCAGTAAAGTAGATCACTCTGTCTTTCTTCTACTGTCATACCTCTCCTAATAGATGTGTCTATCTGGTTGTTTATGTTAATGATACAGTAATCACAGGAAATGATGATGCTATAATCTCTAAGCTGAAACAACATTTAATTAGCCACTTTCAAACTAAAGATCTAGGTTACCTTAAATACTTCCTTGGTATAGAGGTAGCACAATCTAAAGAAGGCATTGTTATTTCTCAGAGAAAGTATGTGTTGGATATTTTGGAGGAGACAGGAATGACAGATTGTAGACCCATTAAGAGTCACATGGATCCAAACTAGAAACTACTGTCAAAGCAAGGCAAACCATACTCAGATCCAGAGGGGTATAGAAGATTGGTGGGAAAACTCATATACCTCACAATCACCAGACCTGATATTTCCTTTGCTATTGGAGTAGTTAGTCAATTCATGCAGGCACCTCATGTTGATCATTGGAATGTTGTCGTCCGTATTCTCAAGTACATCAAAAAGACTCCAAGATAGAAACTCTTATACGAGGACTCTTATATGAGGATAAAGGTAGTACTTTAAGCTCTAGATACTGCGATGTTGATTAGGCAGGTTCTCCAACAGATAGACATTTTACTAAAGGGTATTAGGTTTCCATTGGTAGAAATGTTATCTCCTAGAAGAGTAAGAAACAAAATCCTGGTGTTCGATCTAAGTGTAGAAGCAGAATATAGGATTATGGCCTTAGCAACCTGTGAGTTGGTTTGGATCAAACAACTCATTCAAGAAATGAAATTTTGTGAAATTCAACCAATGAAATTGTACTGTGATAATCAAGCAGCTCTTCACATAGCTTCCAATCCTATATTTCATGAGAGAACCAAGCACATAAAAACTGAGTATCATTTTGTGAGGAAGAAGTTATTGTCCAAGGAGATCAACACGGAATTTGTTAGTTCAAACAATCAGTTTGCTAACATTTTAAACAAATCCTTAAAGGATCTTGGATTCAGTTCATATGTTTCAAGCTTTGAGTATACAACCTATATGCTCCAGCTTGAGGGGGAGTGTTAAAAGTTATATGTATTTTTTCTTTAATCTTGTATCTGTTTTATGTGTGCCCATATCTATGTCTATAAACTAGGCTAGGGGAGCAATTTGTCCATTTTTTCGGGGTCTCGAAAGGGCATGGAAACACATAAGAACTCTTGAATTGAAATGGAAAAATAGATGTAACTCTGGTTACTTCGGAAATGGTAAGATCTTTGGCGCAAGAACGCAAGAGGAGGGGTTGATCCGTATCATCTTGACTTGGTTTTGATTTCTATATATTTTAAGAAAATTGAGTCGGGTTCTTCTCCTACTCATATCAAATAGAATATGCTTAGCCAAATCTTCTTCATGGAAAACCTGCTTTATTTAGATCGTGTGCATACTTCTGTTTTTTAATATATATATATATATATATACTAAGTCTGATGTAAGTAAAAAACTCAAGTAGTTCCAAAGAAACCAGTACCTAAACTTTAAGTTTTTATTTGGCATAAGCATAAGGGTGTTTCCACAACAAAAATGTTAGGAGATAGAGTAGTTTTTCTTTACTTTATTTTCTTTGTTGTTTTGTGTTTTGATCTTTGTTAAGGACAATTCCTTGCCTCAAATTCATTTTAATTTCTTCAATTCCTCAAGAAATTACTTTTTATTAACCCAAAAAAAAAATCCTCAAAAACAGAAAATTCTTGAAAATAATATCAATTACCTAAACTAGAAAGAAGAGAAAAGTATTATGATGGCATTTTTACATATTTTCTTACAATACCAAAACATTAGTTACATGACAGTTAAAGGAACCATTACTTCATAGACAAGAGAAAATTGGAACATTGTTTTTACCATATCGACAAATGACATTCAACCTCAAGTCAAAATATTAAAAGACATAGTGTAAACACTACCTGAACGGAAATGTACACAGTTGAATAATCTGAGGATGGTCATTTTTAAATGACACGGGGTCAGGAAGTGATTGGTAAGCTATTAAAGTTTTGATAACGAATACATCCACTGCAGGCTTTACATATGGCAGTTCCTTGGCTCTTAATGCTGATATGTAAGATAATGCACTGCTTTCAACATAAATTAGGAATTACTATAAATAAAGTCACAGCCATAAATGAAAAGGAGCAGATATACAAGTTATACCTGCTAAGGTATACAAGAACAGGTTGAAGTAGAACTCCACCATTTGCAACATTAGGAGATATGAAACATTTTATAAACGCTGTCAGTGCATGAACAGCTGCAGACCATACACTACAAAATACAAGAGGAAATAATGAATGACAAATGCACAATCAGACAAGTAGTATAGTTAAAGGATCGAAAAAGCCCCCAGCTATTCTATCTAATGCTCAGCTAACTAACTTGAATCAAAGAGTAAGAACTACAACTTATGGCAACCTTGAGATTTTAGTTCAGGATCCTAGGGAATGAAATTGAAAATAAAGTACAAACATAATCACCAGATGGACGAAGAATTCAATTAATAGGAAAAAAATAGGATAATCTAAAAACATTTTGATCACAGAAAAGATACAAGATTAAGTTAAGATGTACTTACTATATCCTTGACATTAAATCATCAGTTTTTGTAATTTCATTTTCTGGATTCCCAGTAAATAGGCTAGCCCATAAGGCAAGAATATCAAAGACATCTTCTTCAAGCTCCTGCATGCAAGGAAAAACTCCGTGGCATGAGAATTTTACTTTAAATCAATTATGGGGCACATCACACGTTCCTATTCTGATAATAATTTTCATATTTCATCTTAACAAATCTTCATAAGATTTGATAGCTAAAGAAAGTCTGAAAATGGACATGGGCCAGAAAAGAATAATAGTAGGGGATATTCTGAAGGAAGTCACTAAGACTAACTCCCTTGAATACCTGAATCTTCTCCTTAATGTTGTTTTGAAATACTAAGGTTAATTTTATGTAATGTTGATACCAAATATTTACATATGATTTCCTTTATCATTTTTTTGTTTCATAAAAAAGCATAGCTTAAGAAAAACCCTAACTATCAATAAGTCCAAACCTCCTTTGGTAAAGAAGCCAATAATGATGATAAAAGCAACCATCCAGCTTCTTTTTCAACTGTAGCTGCCACTGTATTGCGACTATGTTCTGTCAGCATTTTCTTTGAAACCCCAAACACTAATCCGGGAAGCCTGGTTGTAGCACGTTATTACTAATTAGTACAGCAAATCAAGCAAGCATTAAATTTAATAAATCACAATTCCGCTGTCATTGTCTATTAGTGTGTGTTGTATGACACATGTTCATTGTGTTTAGCAGTCTGTTAGAGTTAGTTAGAATGAGAGGAATATTTAAAATCACATAACCACTTTTATATGGCTAACCCCCAAATTAATCCTCCTGATTGTATGTGTCAAGCACTTTAGTCCTTGAGAGTTTAAACCATCAGTCCCTCACTTACAAAACACCGTTCACTTTATTCCTTTTTTGTGCACAACAGTGGAAAATAAAGTGGAAAAGGACCAAAATAAATGACATTTTGTCAAGTCTGGATCTAATGGAGGTTTTTAAATTCTCAGGGACTAATATTCCCAACCATACAATCTTGAGAACTAATGTCGAGCTTTAATCAACTTTATATTTTAATCTTAACCATTCTGGTAAGATCTAATGGTCAATATTTATCCCTCTCTCACATAAGAAGGCACTCTCACTTAATAGATCTCCTATGTATAGGTATGTATAGTTGCTATAGTTAAAACAGAGATCTAATCTAGCAGTAACAGTCTGACTGACAGTAATGTAACTGATTGATTAACAGTCCTAACTAACTCTAACAGACTGCTAACAGTCTCTAATGATACGGTGTTCATAAGCCATGCTCATTATCTAGCACCAGAGTGAAACTAAGAATGAATTACAGTAGTTCACTGAGCAAGAAACTTTAATCCATTATCCATGTCAAAGAAGAAAGCTAGAAGAGCATATCCTTTAAAAGCATTGGATTACCAGTGATGCCCTTTCATGGCAAACAACAATAAACAAATGAACTAACATTTCTGACTCTTTTATATACAATTTGGATTTCGTTTTAAACTTCAAATCATTACACACTTCATCATCGAACTAAATCAGGTGTTAATCCGCTTCCATTCTATCATAAGACATGCATAAAATTACAACCCAAGCAAAAAGGACTAAGCATTTCCAAATTCAAGCCTTGGTCATAGAGGAAAGCAATTCATATATTTTGTTCAAAAAATTGTAACTTGTCCAGGTATAAAATACAAATAAATAAATACAACATAAAAAATAAATGAGGGAAGGAAGACAACTTACCTTGCTGGATAACCAAGAGGTAATTTTGGCGAAATAGAGACTAAAGCTGCCAAGACAGTAGCCTGCCCATGCAAAGAATCGAGCTCAAACTGTAAATTGCTTCCCTGCAGATAAGGTATCAATGTCAATTCATAAAATGAAAAAATACAAGTCACTCGCTGAAGATAGCCTTTTTCATAATCTCTCTACAAATAACACAACAGAATCTTTTCATGTACAATACATACAAACCATTTGCATTCAAACTTATTCTTGTTTTTAATAAACTCACTCGAAAAATCCATGTAGTGATAATAATAATTAGTTATATTTCAATTATTGGGCTGACCCAAATCAATTTCTCATCTTCTATAGTTTGTTATTAAGTGGTATAATTTGTGTCTAGTTACCCCAATGTCAGTTGATCTCCACTCAAATCAGAAATGAAAATCCCTGAACACAACTGTGAGCATAACACCAAAACACCATCTTATCCTATAACATATGCACATGCAATGAGATGCACTTTAAGATGTGGGCAATCTACTTTACATAAACTGCATGTTGCCACCTTATTTTTATCAAATCCTTTAAAATGTAAGGGTAAACAAAGTTTTCACACAAACTCCAATCTAGACATGTGCATAACACATATCAAATGAAAGCTGTATTAGGTCTGCAACATATCAGTTGAAAAGACATCTGCATAAATCATAGCAAAACTATCTTGCGTTGTTACACACTATGAGTGTAATATTGTTTACAGTATGTTTTGGAAGCTTGCTAACCAAGCAAGTTAGTTAGGCTGTTTTGAGTAGCTTGCTGTTCAAGCTACTCAATTAGTCTTTTAGTAGAAATAGTCATTCTGTATCAGATTGTATTAACAGAATAAGAAATGAAATTACACTTCAGTATATTTTCTCTATCTTCTTTCTCTCAGTTTTACTTAACTTCAATTTGGTATCTAGAGCCTTTGATTCCTTGAACCCTAATGACCTCTTCTTCACATCTGCCACCACCTCCACCGTCGTTTGTCGTTGCAATGAGTTCTGCCCCAGTGACATTTTACTATTCCATTTCCGAAAAGCTTACTGACTAGAATTTTCCTGTGGTGTCAACAAATTGAACCAATGATTAAGGCGCACAAGCTTCATCACTTCGTCGTCACGCCAGATATTCCTCTTCAATTTTGCAATCAATCTGAACAAGATGTTTGAATTCTCAATCCAGAATATAGTGCCTGGGAGCAACAGGATCAAATGTTGCTTTCGTGGTTGCAATCTTCACTTTCATCATCCGTTCTTTCTCATGCTCTAGGGTGCATTCACTCCTACGAACTTTAGGAAAAGATTCACGATCACTTTCAAAAGCAGACTCCAGCTCAGGCACGTCAACTGCGTTCTGCACTTCCCTCTCTCACTCTCAATGATTTTTTCATCTCCGATTTTCTTCTCCGCATCAAGACGCTAGTTGATTCTCTTGCTTCAATTGGTGAACCAATTTTACCTCTAAGAACTTGTTGATGTTATACTCAAAGGATTACCTCAGGATTACGGTCCGGTCATCTCCGCTATTGAAAGCAAGTTTGATACACCTCATATTGAATAGGTTGAAGCTTTTCTCCTTGATCATGAGATGCACTTGCAAAAATTTCGCAAAACTTCTTACTGAAAACAATTTAGTAAATCTTGCGCACACATATGATACTAAGGCTTCAACATTGACAAAACCTGATTAATCCTCAGAACCTCAGGTTCATCTCTTACATGATCAATCTTCTGATGATGCTCAGGATTTGCATGCTTCTGGTTGTGGCTGTGGTGGCCGCAATGGTCGTGGCCGTGGACATGATGGAAGTTCCTCGATTCAGTGTCAAGTTTGCTTCAAGTATGAACACATTGCTTCTTACTACTATCATCACTATAATCCCAATTACCAACCTCAATTTTTGCCAAATTACTCTAATTCATGTTATGCTGCTAGAAACCCCCGTCATTCCTACTCTCAGTCATTTACCAATGCTCAATAGCTAAACTTTATCAATGTCCTACACCACATTTGTCCCCAATCTACTCCTCACACCAATTCTTCAGGTGTAATGGTTACAAACACTCCTTCCACAACTTCTGGTTCATGGTTTCCAGATTCTGGTGCTTCTTTTCATGTAACTCCTGACACTTAAAATATTCAGTAATTCTCTTCCTTTAAGGGTCCTAATCAAATCTATATTGGGAATGGTCAAGGTTTGCCGATATCATCCTCTGGTTCAACTACTTTTCAATCTCCTACTAACGCTAAATTACACTTGTTTTAGACAAACTTCTTCATGTTCCTTCTATTACAAAAATCTCACAAGTGTAAGTTTGCTTAGGATAAATCTATTTTCTTTGAGTTTCATCCTGATGTGTGTTTTGTTAAATTTTAGGTTAGTGGTGATGTTCTTCTTCAAGGTCATGAAGGATAGGATGATATTTATCACTTTCCGAGTCTTCAGCTGAAGCCTCCTCCATCCATTCAGTCTTCTTGTTTTCTTTCAAAATCATGTAATAATGATAGTTTTATGAATTCTAGTAGTTTGTTTCCCAGTTTTTAGTTTCTTTGGCAGTTGAGACTGGACCATCCTGAAAGTCATGTTATGAAACTTGTACTTCAACACTGTAAAATACCTCATTTGAATAAAGATGATTTTTCATTCTGTTCTGCTTGTTGCATGTGCAAAGCTCATCATCTACATGCTCCATCTTCTTTAACCCCTTGAAGTTTTCCATTAGAACTCATGTACAGTGATCTGTGGGGACCTTCCCCTATGACTTCCACACAAAGTTTTAATTACTATATTGCATTTGTAGACACCAGTTTGCGCTATACTTGGATATAATTTCTGCACAACAAGTTTGAAGCTCTCTGTTTTTAAACAGTTCAAAACCATGGCTGAGTTGCAACTTGGTTGCTCTTTTAAATCTCTTCAAACTGACTGGGGAGGAGAATTTTGTCCATTTACCAAACTTCTTACAAATCTTGGTGTTATTCATCATCTCATTTGCCCTCACACTCATCACCAGAATGATATAGTGGAACGTAAGCATCGACATATTGTTGAATTGGGTTTTACTCTCTTGAGTCAAGCTTCTTTACCACTTAAGTACTAGAACTATGCCTTTTCTACTACAGTATATCTTATTCATCGTTTACCCACTGCATCTTTACAATTCTCAATTTTTTTTACTGTCCTCTTTAAGAAAGATCTTGAATTTTTCTTTCTTAAACCCTTTGGTTGTGCCTGTTTTCCTTTGCTTCGCCTTTATAATTCTCATAAGCTAGATTTAGTGTATTTTTCTACGTTATTCTTCAACTCATAAACAATATCATTTCCTATCACCCACTGCCAGAAAGTATATATTTCTAAAGATGTTTTTAATGAGATATGTTTTCCTTATAAGGAATTGTTTTGTTCAAGTTCAGAGTCATCCTTGTCTGTTGTGTCTGAATGTATACCTGCACAAATTCCTTTACTTCCTACATCTTGCTGTCCTTCTTCCTCACAGATCGTTGTTCCTAGTTCTAATCAGTCTGGTTCTCAGTTTTCTAATCCTTCATCTTCTCTTCCTATCTCTTGATCACCAGTTTCTCCTGTCATGTCTACATCACCAGATTCTTCTCAATCTTCTTCATTGAGTCAACGTGTGTCTGTTTCCCATGATCAGTCTTTGCCCCATTTAATTGTTCCCACTAACACACATCCAATACAAACTTGTTCCAAGTCTGGTATTGTTCTTCCTCATATTCATCCTAGACTTTTTCTTACACATTTTGAACCTCGGAGTGTTAAGCAAGCCTTAACCATTCCCAATTGGTATGCTGCAATGCAACCATACAGAAAAATAACACATGGACTCTAGTTCCTCTACCTCCTAACCGAAAACCCATTGGCTGCAAGTGGGCTTTTCATCTAAAGGAAAATCCTGATGGCACTATTAATAAACACAAAGCACAACTTCTTGCTAAAGTCTTTAATCAGTTACTTGGTTTCAATTTTACTGAAACATTTCTCCAGTAGTCAAACCTATTATCATTCGTATGATTTTGACTCTTGCTCTTTCACACCATTGATCTCTTTAGCAACTTGATGTAAACAATGTCTTTTTAAATGGTTTTCTTGATGAGGAAGTCTATATGCAGCAGCCCCCTGGGTTTAAATCAGGTGATTCCTCTCTTGTTTGCAGACTTCATAGGGCTTTGTATGACCTTAAACAGGCCCCTCGTCAATGGTTTGAAAGGTTAAGGATTACAATACTAAAGTTTGGATTTGTTGATAGTAAGTGTGATCCTTCTCTTTTTATATATAAACTTCATCGAGATACAATTTAATCCCCTAGGATATGTTGATGATACTATTATTGCTGGGAACTCACAAAAGCTTGTTAATTCTCTTGTTCAGCAGCTAAACTCTGTGTTTAGTCTTAAGCAGTTGGGTACCCTTGACTATTTTTTGGGTATTGAAGTTAAACGCCAACAGGATAATACTCTTTTGTTGAGTCAAAGCAATTACATTGAAGATCTACACAACAAGATACATATGCTTAATGTCAAGCCCATTTCTACTCCCATGGTTTCTAAAAGCAAGTTGTCAAAAGAAGGTTCTGATGTTCTCTTTGATCCCACCTTCTATCGTTCTGTTGTGGATGATCTACAGTATGTAACTATCACTCGTCTTGATATCAGTTTTGCAGTCAACAAAGTATGCCAATACATGGCTCATCCGTTGGAATATCATTGGATTGCAGTTAAACGTATTTTACGTTACTTAAAGGGTACTTTGCAGTATGGTTTATTGTTTGATCCAGCATCATTGCGTCAGCCTTGATCTCTTCAAGATTTTTCTGATGCTTACTCGGCTGCTGACCCAGATGATTGTCGCTTCACCTCTGGTGCTGCTATTTTTCTTGGACGCAATCTTATCTCCTGGTGGTCCCGTAAGCAAACTGTCATTGCTTGTACTAGTACTGAGGCTGAGTAGCACAGTCTTTCTCAGGGTACTGCTGATTACTAATGGATTCAAACCCTTCTCAAGGAATTAGGTGTTTCTCATGATTCTCCTTCAGTTCTCTGTGATAATCAGAGTGCAGTTTTATTGGCTCATAATCCTGTCCTTCATGCTCATACCAAGCACATGGAAATAGATCTCTTCTTTGTTCAAGGAAAAGTTCTAGCGAAACAACTTCCTGTTCCATATTCCCAGTCAAGATAAGTGAGCTGATTTGCTCACTAAAGCTCTCTCAACAACTCAAATTATACTTCTTCGATCCAAGCTCAAAGTGGTTGCTCCTTTGTCCTCTGCTCAACCACCTTGAGCTTGTGGGAGGTATATGAGTGTAATATTGTTTACAGTATGATTTGGAAGCTTGCTAACCAACCAAGTTAGTTAGGCTGTTTTGAGTAGCTTGCTGTTCAAGCTACTCAGTCTTTTAGTATAGTCATCCTGTATTAGATTGCATTAACAGAATAAGAAATGGAAATATAGTCATTCTATATTAGATTGCATTAACAGAATAAGAAATGGAATTACGCTTCCATTAATTTTCTCTATCTTTTTCTCTCAGTTTTACTTAACTTTAATTCTCACTAATCACCTACTATGATGCATAGGTGTTTTTGAAGGATCAAATAAGATAATTCAATAATGTAGCTCATACAATCCTACTTTCTTATTATACAATGCACCAAACACGGCCCAAAGGGTCTACAACTATGCCTTCACATGCGAGCAAAGAAATCAACCCTGTGTTAGCAAAATAAGAAATAAAAATGAGGATAAGGCTTCCTCCTCGATGGACTAACAAGATAGTATGGAAACAGGTTACCTAGACAAACAAGGTCACAAGCCCTCAAATTCTTTATATGGCTAGAAACACCCAAATATTACCTATGGCGGCCAAGAGTCAATCCCGAGAGAAGCAATAATAGAACACAAACCAATAGCAAATCACAGGTATACTTTTTCTTGAAGGTGAGCATTACCCTCCAACTAAGTGCATCAGATAAGATAACTGCAAATATAGAGCCCCCCCCCCCACCTTCAAGTACTTGACATGTTAGTGTCACACCAAAACTAAGCTATCAATCTAAATATTTTCAGTTGCCTTTTTATCATACCACTTCCACTAAACATTACGTAGTTGTCAAAAGTTCATGTTCACCTACAGAGCAGAAAGAGCGCATCTTTTGACATTGAAATTAATATTCAGTTTTTCTACTGTGTACCCATGGACGTCTGTTAAGTAGCATTAAACACATGCTTCTAATTACTTAAAAAGAAAACGTTGAAGTAATAACTTTCCACTTTTGGCTCCTTAACATGTGCACATGGACACACATTAACATTAGAAAAACTGATTAATATTTAATGATAGACATATACAATAAAGAAACATTAGAGACATTTGGAAAAATTGTAATGACTGTAGAAAAAAGAATGCATGATTGCAACAAAGATTATATTAAACATCTTCAATAATTCAAATCCAAAAGAAAAGACTGAAATCTAGAGAACTAAATAATTTTGGGTGACTTGGGAATTTAACTACATAATCTGTAACCAAAATAAAATCCTATATAATTGAAGCATATATATAGCATATAAATCTGATCTATATTCTATTAACATGTGTGAAAAAACAAACTAATCAGTCAGCTAGCTCTAAAATGGTAGATGTAGCCTGCCAACTCAGCTAATATTCGGTCAATATATAACAGCCATTGACTATCCCAAAACAGCTAAGAATATAAAACTCATGTATAGGAGTGAGACCCAACCCCTTAACACCATGAATTCCCACTATTAACTCAGCTGAAGCACTAATGACTAACGAGAAAAACAAATCACAAAGAAAACAACAATTTGCATAATGAAATGAAGGGAACTTGACTTCATCAATAAGAAACAGACTCCAATCAGCTGACAGGCTAAATTTAGTTATCAATACATGTTTGCCTATCTTTTTTATGCATCTCCTTTGTGCGTCAGCTATGGAGATTTCTCATCCTCTCCTGTTGTACTCTTTTCATATTACCTTTAATAAAACTTTCTTTAACAATAATAATAAAGGATACAATAAAATATAGATTATCATAAAATTTGATGAATTTTACCTTTTCAAAAGAAACACTCTCTCTTAAAGCAGCAAGATTGGTCACCCCATATGAAGTTAAACCACCAACACAAGTTGGATCAACTTCAGCCAATGCACGTAATGCTAAAGCAGCCTCAATCCGAACCTAACGATATGCATATTTAGAACATATATGACAGAGAAAAGAAATAAAAGCCTGAACATAAGAACTATGTTGTGATTCCATATTTATCATAAACAAGATTTCAAGCAAATGGTTTTTGAATAGGATAAAGCCATGTAATGGGTTATTACACTCACTTACTACAAGCGTGCAAGCTTGAAACTCCAACTGTTGAGTTACTATCAACCGTCAAGGAGATAGTCATCTCAATATAATTTTGATTATGTAGGGTCAAAATTCAGAGTTTGGTGAACACCTAGTATATCGATTTTATTTACATCTCTAATACACACACTATCCTATAAACTGTTAGAGTTTAAAAGCATACAAAAAACATAGATGGATTCATCACTACTATATGCATAAATTTGATTATTTTATAAAGAGAATGAAAGCAATAAAAAACATACACTGAACAATTGGTCACAGAAGCTTTAATACCATGTATAGGGCTACAACTCAAGTAATATTTTTTTACATCTCTAACATCACTCAACCACCAACCAAATAAAATAAAATTACATCCACAAGCACCTCTACCAATTTTTCTTAATTCCTTTGATCAATAAATTTTGCAATGTTTACGGTCATCATCAACATCACATGTTCAAAGCATCAATATAGAACTCAATTTTCATTTTAAATAACTGAGGAAACAAATCCCTTAATTTAGCATATGAAGCAAGATTTAATTTTAAGGGTTTGTTTGGTGGTCAAGATAGCTAATAGGGTTGGATAAGAGTACAATAGGATAAGATCATAATAAGCTCTTATACTATCCAATGTCTGATACACTAGATAATTTCTTAGATAGTATATATTTTATCCAATCTTATGTTTAAGGTAGATCAAATAATATCAATAATTTCTTATATATTTCTTTACACATAATATATTATTTCTTTTAAAATTGTAAAAATTATATAAAGCTATCTTTAACATTCCTTTAATTTTATACATTACTTTATACATTCCTTTAAAGATTTTTGTTTTGATTTTAGTCTTTTAAAATTTATTTTTCTTGTTTTTAGTTCCTATTTTTAAAAACTATTGTTAAATGATGGCATAACGACATTGACAGTCTATTGACTTGTCACATCGTCAAGGAGTCTGTTAAGATAGTCACATATAATTTTTTTTTGTCAAATTGTATTTTTAAATCTTTCATTAACTAATTTAACGTCATTAACTATTTAGAACAGATGGAGATTTAAAAACACAGCTTATTGAACAAATTATACATGATTATCTTGCCAAACTCTCTAGAAACATGATAAGTCATTGGACTATTAAAATCATTGTTATGTCATTAGTTAACATTATTATCTAGAAGTGGGGACTAAAATCAAAAATTTTAAATCTTTAAAGGACTAAAACCAAAAAGAAAAATTTAAAGGACTTAAATCAAAACTATCCTATTTTATAGGGATCAAAAAGTTATTTAAGTCTTCATAATATTATTATAACAGGTATAAAATAATTGATATAATTTTTATGAAAATATAATATTTATAAATTTTATTATCTTAACATTATTCTTACAAATTCTAAAAATTATTTGACTATAGATCGGAAGAGCACAC